>JAPKID020004944.1:0-11402 GCA_026931265.2 Tropidonophis doriae | reverse complement strand
GTTGGCTCTTTTAAGACTGGTGGACTTCAACACCCAGAATTCAAGGAGCTGAAGTTCACCAGTCTTAAAAGAGCCAACTTTGCAGACCCCTGGCCTATACTATATAGTATCCCATGTATCCATACTATATTGGAATTTCATGCGTCCCAAAGTCCATGAACTTCCAAGTCAACTCCAACTCCAGATTTCAGAAATCCCAAAGCACCAGAAGATGTACAGAATTAACCACAACCCTAGCAGTGAAGTCAGCAAGGTGTGTGGTATACCAGCAGCATCTCCTAGTTCTCCATGAAGCTGAACTTCAAAAAAAGGCATCAGATCCAGTCACCTCCAGGTGACAGTCAAGTTCCTCAGAGACTCATTGTCATCTCATTCCTTAGTCTTAAAGTTAAGACTGGGGAAGTATTTAAAACCCAGCTAGTCACCTTTTGGTCCTTCTGACCTGATCCTACCAATTCTCAATAATGCAAGTCAGATTAATTTCAATTTGCGGCCAACAACTTGAACAATCCAGCATGTAGGCTTTCAGGGGAAGCTAATGAGTCAAAAGGGAGAACTAGTTTATAAATACTATTGTGATAGGATTATGCCAGAAATGAAGGTTCTGGAAAAAGTATTATATCTTTCCTTCCTCTCATTTCTTTCATATCCCATAAAGAAAATTTCTGATTCTTTTATGAGGTCTAAAATAGTCTTATATTTCTTACTTTCATAATAGCCTAACATAATACACTTTCGTACTATATCCAAACATACCTTGTGATTATCTGCAATGAAAGGAAATTGCTTGGGTTGCAAGTACTGTGTCTTAGGGATATCCAGTCCATCTTCTCCATAGAGAAACTGAACCACACTGCCATCACTATCTCGTACAGACATGTCATAATGAACAATCAGCCCTTCTAAATGCTTTATGATACACCTATTTGAGAACAACAACATATGAAGGAAAAGCCATTAAGAATTATACAACTACACACAATCCGATATCTTATTTTTGTTTGTTTTTTATCCTAAAGCCGTTTAAATTAGGCAGAAACCACATAACAATTTAAAGGAATTTAAAAAACATTTTTACCTTTGAAGGTATCCTGATCGGCTGGTTTTAACTGCAGTATCCACTAGGCCTTCCCTACCAGCCATACAATGGAAGAAGAATTCCTAGAAAATATAGATCCTCTGTGAGTAAAATATACTTTTACCTCATGAGCAGATAACAGCATACTAGCTTTTTAAAAAGCCAATGAAACAGGAACTAAAATTATGACTTTGAATATTGCATATTTTTTGATAAACATATTGTATGATAGAAACAAATTTCAGAGAAGAGGAATCAGTATGCGTTAACTTACTGAAGGCTTAATGCCAGTAAGAAATCTACTAGCTACAAATCCTCCTGATTTGGGGGAAAAGTCATAAGGCTGGAAACATGGCAATGATTTTCCAGATGCCATCAAAGGAGGTCTTCGACCTTCTAATTCAATCTGGCCCAGCAAGCAAGAAATCTTCAAGGCAAAGAAAATAACAAAGACATAAATATTAATGTAAGAACACCATAGCTATAATTAGATAAACATCTTCTAGGCACAATAAATGATTAATTTTCTAATATAACAGCATCAGGCAGAAATGGACCCTTAAATACTGTTTTAATGGCTTTATACCACTAATAAATAAATACATACCTGCATAGTATTTACAGTAGAGCCTTTGGCTCCTGATTGTACCATCAACTGCAAATTATTATCTGGGAAACTTCGGTGAAGCCCAAGAGGCATGCATGCCTAGAGGTTTTAGCAAAGATAAAAGTTAGTCTAAGCCATTGCAAATCTACCCAGAGATCATGGGAGATCAGAGAGAGAGAGAGAGAGATGTTCTAATTAGGTATCACAGAAACAAATAGTCAAAGAGCAATAATTATCCATATATCTGAACTATAGCCAGAACTATTTTAAATTTTACAATATAATTTTAATTGTATTGGATGTTTTAAAAAACAATGGCAAAGATTAATACAAATTGAAACAAAGGTAAGAAAAAAAGACTAAAAAGAGAACACTAAATTAAAAAATAGAGAAAATATAAGAAAAACAGAAAACAAAAAAAGATACGAAGAATTGACTTTCAATCTTTATGAAAGTTGTAAGCATAGTTGTAGACTTACCTGTTTCTCCAAAGTTACACTATAAGTCTCTTCCTTCTATAATCTATTTTATCTAATCATCAAACCTGTTCATTTATTTCTGTTTTACACAAAAATCTATAAGGGATTTTCAGTTAGTGATAAATGTAAATTCTGTTTTCTTTGATCAAATAGATCAATTTTGCCATTTCATTTGCCAGTTCTATCATTGTCACCAAACAGTTCTCCAGTGTAGTCCAATTGTATTATCAAATCTTTGTCCATTAAAACGTAGCTATGGTTATTTTATATAAAAGCAAAGTTCCATAACTTTTTTTGCAACTGTTTATCTATCAGTCCACAGAGAAAAAAAATCCTGGTCTCAGTTATGTATTAATCTTTAAAATCCTCTAAATCAGTGTATGCATTTGAACTTTTTTGCACATTCATAGAACATAGAGCAGATGTTAGGTTACTGTTTGAGTCCCCTACAAAAATACACAGCTCATAAAAGTATGCATATTTTCCACAAGGCAATAAGCACTTTCTATTAAAAACATTTCCAAAATCTGAATTCATGCTAAAAATAAAGTATGAAGTTTCTCAAATTTATAAAACAAACCTTGTTGATCTCATTGTTGCAACAGTTGACTTCTTCTTTGAACTTTAAATCAATCATATTAAAATCTCTCTGGTCTTTCTGAAGATGGGCATCCTGCCATTTACTTCGAAGTTCTTCACAGGATGAGGTTTGGGGCAGGTTAAATGCAGCTCTAATGGCCTGAAAAGGTCAATATATATATATATATATATATATATATATATATATATTTAGAGAACATAACACTACTTTCTTGATGAAGACAGATCATTCACCCACCATACTCCAAAGCATGAGCTTACCTTTATACCACATTTGGTACTTTCCTTAATGATGTTGCACCTCTTCTGATCTGCCTTATGTTTGACCAAAATATCCTCAACTCCTAGAATAGAAAGATAGAGAATCCTTTCATTTGAGGTTTTAGAAAAGCAATGTATTTTGGTTTTATTATTGTTAATGTTGTAAGTAAGCCAACATGATTCAATCTGCATTATACCAGAGGGGATAGAAATATTTGCAATAATTAATGCAATGATGATAAGCAAATTCATGTAATAATGCCTCTCAGAACCAATCTGGAGAGAGTAGCACAAAAACTTAGTAATAAATAAAAATAAATACTAGAACATACTCTCAGATTTCTTTTTATTTATTAATATATTTCTAATGTTTTATTGCATAATCTTTGACAAATTATTTAAGCAAAAATCACACATTTTTCCATGTTTTGTTGTTTTGTCATTACTGTATTATTTTCCAATTTTAAAATATGTTTTCTGTTATAATTCCTTTGCTGTATTACATAGAAAAGTTTCTTTCTACAGAAAATATTCTTCCTCCTTGCAAAATATTAACATAATTGCTGGAAGTAGCTGCTAGAGCTTCAAATCAAGGAAGATTATGTCACTGGCTTATAGTTCCTCAGTGGGGAAACTGCCATCAGTCACATCTATCAGGATTGTTTCCCCAGTTGTTGTATAACTTGTATAAACTTAGAATCTCCTAGTTCTTCAAGAAAGGATCCTGTAATTTTTCGCATCAGGATGCAGCTATTTGTTGGCTCTATAATTGTCATAAAAGTTTAGAACCACATATACATAACAGACACACAAACGAATGGATAAATACATGCAGAATGTCTGTGGTGACATCAGAGCTATGTTGGCCTGGGATATGAATGTGCATGTACAGGAGGCAATGTTATTACCAAGACAACAGTCACACAAGTGGGGCTTAAGCCCATTTCAATAACTAATTTGAGAAAATGCCTTCAGATCCCTCTGTCATTCACAAAGTTAAAGTGAAGGAGAGAGAAGCATATTTAAATTTGTGATGCAATGATAAAGTACCATGTCCCATGACTATCTTGCTTAATGATCACAATCCTATTGCTGTTAAGTGGTGATCATAGACTGTTATGTGAGGATCTCCACACAATCTCCTGTTGGCTTCCAACAACCACAGTCTCAGGGTAAACAAGCAGAAAGTTGCAAGTTTCAGATGGTTGACAAACAGGCTGACAGCCAGGCAAGTATCTTTTAACCAGGCATAGAAGGCTGCGCGGATAGCAGGTGCGATGCAAGAGAATATGGATGGTTGCCAGACTTCAGCAGGTGTGCAAGAATGCATCAGTGGCTGACTGGGTTTAAGGGTGATGGGGCTGAAACTGACTGTCAGGTATGGGAGGGTGCAAACATGCCCAGTATAGCATAACACAAGCAGGCTGGGAGCGCTGTTACCAGTTGGGGCAGACTTACCTAGTAACTTGTGACCTTCCCCATTTGTTTCCCTATTGACTTACTTTTGGGAAATTGGTAGGAATGATCACAAATGGCAATCATATGACATGAGATGCTGTAACCATCCTAAGCACAATGGTTGCTAATCACCTAGATCACAAACATCTGTGTACAGAAACTGATAGTACAGCTTATTTAGCACAATTCTGAACTGTCACTATGTGAGAGGTTGTTAATTGAGTACAGTCTGTATATGGAATTGGTTGCTTAGTCTGATCTACCTTGCAAGTCCTAAAGTCACGACAGTAATTGGAACTGGGATTGCTCTCACTAAGCAATGTGGCCATAACATGTGACATGATGTGGCCACATTGCTTAGTGATGACAACCCAGGCAATCTTGTCATCATAATGCCAAATCACACGGATCATAAATTGGGAAGCAGAGGGAATCAAGGTAAGGAGTGTGGGGTGCCCTCAGTGTGTGTGTGTGTGTGTGCGCGTGCACGTGTGAAAGAAATCATGGGTTACATGCTGCAGGCCACATGTAAGTTAGTGGGTGCTGCAATGTGGCCAAAGCTCAGGGATAGCAGGAAAAGAAGGTATGGGATGTGTGCATGTCTGAGAGAGAAGAGCACATGGTTCATGTGTAGAGAGCTGGGGAAGGAAGGGACTGGGGATTGAGGAAAGAGGGCACCAGTGCAAGTGAGTGAAGTAGTTAGAAGGGTGTGGTGAATACAACAAAAAACAGTGGATTGGGGGGAGGGGAGGTTTACCAGAGAAATTTGGGCCCTTCCCTATCATCTTCCTCACAGTGGGAAGTAGCAGAGAAGTTTCTGCCTCATTTTTTTTACCTAATTCTTCTTAGTCTTTCCTCTTTTGCATAATGTTGCTTACCCCAGTTTCAAGGATGAGAAGGATTCACTTACCCATTGTAAAGCCCCTGTAGAACTGCAGGTAGGCAGTGAAGATTCGAGCCAGAGCGGTTAGCAACTTTCCACTGGTCTCACCCCCATAAACCTCATGACAACAGTGGACTAAACCATAGGCAGTGCTCCCATACTGAGCTTTATCCAAGACCCCACAGAGCAATTCTCCATTTCTAATAAGAACCTGCAAAAGAAATTAACATTAAATCTTGCCTACATCTAGACTGAAGTTATTCAGATTCATTCATACAAATATGCATACCTATTTCTATTTTGCTTCAACAAACAAATGCTCCAGTTTAAAAAAAAAAAGGCTGAAGAACTAAACAGATAACTGCAAAATAAAGATTAATGAAACAGTTACATTTTAATAATGGAACAGATTTTTCACCCAGCTGGCTGGTAAGCAATTAAATTAAATGGATGATGCCTTCCTCCAAATTCTGCTAAAGTTTCACGTTATGGCAGACAATATCCAAAGCACCTTCAGGATAGATTTCAACAGCCATAAAGTCCATTTGGCTAGTGCCAATAATGTGCATCTTTTCCATATTTGATTCCTACCTGAGATTCACACATAGAGTCAAGATCCGATCTATGAATTCTACAGGCAGATGCTGTTGTCCAGGCTTTTTGGCTGATCTTAGCTTTCCCAGATAGATTTAATGGAATGTGATCTTCTGGGATTACATTTAATAACAAAGTAGAAACAACCTACAGAACAACATAGGACACAAATATAGCTTACACATGGAAGTCATACTTCTATATTTATATGCATATTTTTCATCTGAGAAGAAAAAGCAGAGCAAAACACTTATCAGGGTACATCAATAATAAATCATATCAGGGCAACAATGCTATTTCAACATGTAGAGTTATTACAAAACACCTAATATGAGAATGAAAACTAAAGAACAGAAAATGTGAAATCTACTCACAATTGGGAAAAAAATAAGGGGGGAAAAATGAAACAGACACGATGGGGAATAGGAGAAGGAAAAGCAGGAAAATATGCGAATAAGAGGCTGATAATATCAGTGAAGAATGAAAGAACAGCCTATGCCCCTGTTTCAGTGCAGAATGACTTTTGCCTATCTCTTTCTGGGCTCTGGGCTTCTGCCTGTTGGGCCACTTCCTGAAGCTGACAGCTCTGCAGCCAGCTGCTTTGCTTTTTCCCTCTTTTTCCTCATGGGAGGCTTGCATGGTGGCACCAGCAGCAGGTGGAGAAAAGGGAAAAAGCAAAGCAGCTGTTGTGGAGCGGCCGGGTTCGGGAAAGCAGCTCAACAAGCAGAAGCGCTGTGCCCAGAAAGAGAAGGGCAAAAGTGCAGCCAGACAGTTCTCCCCCACCCCTGCACCGCCACTCATGCTGGCTACGCCCATCCCCCTGCACTTATATTCAGGGTAGGGGTAATAGTAGACCCACCCCAAAAATATTACAGGAAGGCTTATTATTGGGGTGGGTTGTGTTTTTGGAGAACATGGTAAGTCAGAACAATGTAAGAAATATACCCAAGAGTCAAGATTGAGTGTAAACACACCAATACAAAACACATACATAATGAAAAATGAATTTTTTTGAATTTGGAAATAAAGTGTTCACCAAATACTAGGCTTTGTGATTGGGTTAGCAGCATTCCATTTATATTTTTTTAAAAAAATCAAAATATTTTTAACCTACCTGCTTTCCTGTCCATAAGCATTGTGGCTTTATAATAGCTGGAGATAGCAGTTTTACTTTTCCTTTTTTGTCCATCAGCCCTTGATACACCAGTTCAACATACTGCTCTCGAGTGAAGAAACAGCCTCGAGTGGTCATTCTAGTACCAGACACCATATGATCTTGAATCAATCCTGCCAAGGGTTTCCCATCCTGAGGAATGAGGTAAATACATTAATAGGTTCAGTAGTGGCTCCTTTAGTGGCTCCTAAAAAACCAAGGGAATAGTCTGTGAATGGTTACTCAATATGTTTACTCACTGTTGTATGCTAATAACTCTTGAGCATATACAAAGTATGGGCCTTTTTCAATCTCTTTCTTGAGACAAGCTATGTCCTGAGTATTGTGGATAACTTCAGATTACTCAAGGGACTATTATTTATCTATTTTTTTTTATTTTTTCTAGCATAAAGAAAGTTGCTATTTTTGCAGGGTAGTTGCTACCCCTCACCTAAAGCCAGCTGTATGGTCTGATTTTTTCTTTGGTTTTGTTAAACAAATTGGAGAGCGCTAGAATTTTCATACTACCAAATATAGCAACTGCTTTTTCCCCCCTCTAACTATATGGAGGTTTTTATGATCTCTTAGTTTTTATTTTTCAGGGCCTTCAATACAAGTATTTGCATGCCCCACAAGATTCAGTTTTATGCCCAACCTGTTTTCAAGGACTCTCACAAAATGTCTGACACATTCAGCCTGTTTTTTATATAGCAGAAACAAACTAATATAGGATTTAAAAGGTTTTAATGATTTTAATTTAACACCCAGTTTTAAATTTTACTGTGGTATTAATTTCATCACAGAAAGGGGAGAGTGTAAATGCAAGACAAGATATGTAGTACCCATAGAGAAGAAGACTCTCCAATTAGAAGAACTACATGACCAAGGTTATGCAGGCACAGAAGCACAAGCCCAGAGGTTTATACATCACAACTGTGTAGTTTGTTTGGAGCGCTATGCGGGAAGATGATTAAGGCCATGTCTCTCCTGACGATCTAGAGCTGTGATGGCAAACCTATGGCACACGAGCCATCGCCCCAGCTCAGCTCCACCAGGCATACATGTGCGCCTCCTGCTGGCCAGCTAATTTTTTAGTCTCTGCCACGTATGCTCCAGGCACATGCAGAAGATGCAAGCACAGGGTTTGTGCATGCATGTACAAGGGTAGGGCACAGGGGGTTGTGTGCACATGTGTGGGGGTTGCAGGGTGTGTGTATGTCATACACGCATTGCGTTACGCTTTTGGCATGCAACTACAAAAAGTTTAGCTATCACTGACCTAGAGTGTGATACCTTTTCCAGGTGATACCAACTGACATTGCTGATATGCCCCCATGTCCCATAGCATTCCTGATTATGCAAAGCTAGAAACATTTAAAGGAATTTAAAAGATGCTTCATCCAATAAAACTGTATATGAGTAACCAATATCTTTAGGCTTTGAATTTATTTCTATCCCACAAGATGTCTCACTTGCTACATAATCTTTTCAACAGGAGCAGTGCCAAAAACATAAGGGTGAATCAGACTACATTGTGACCAGATCAGAATGGGCTACATTAGACTACATCTTATAACCAGTTGCAAGTAGGAGATTGAATGTATTGCAAGGTATATGGATCAGAGAAGATTCTGGTGAAAGGCACTGCAGTGCAAAGCTTGAAGGTCTGACTTAGGTTCACCTAAGTCATCTGAGGCTCCAAAAACCCCAGAAGTCGTACTAAAGCATTTGTTCCAGGAAATGTGCAGAAGAATTCTGACTACAAAATCCTGGAGAGCTGCAAAGATACATTTTAATGGCTTTTGAAACAATAGTCCTCACAGCAATTTAATTTTCATATTTAGGCTCCTGTAATTATTATTTAGCTCAATTTATTATATTCTTATTCTTTACTTTCTGCCTCACAGCAAAGTGATGGTTCTCCTAAAAACCAGTTGCCTGTGTTCCTGTTGGCAACTGTGGTCTATTTACAATTGCTAATGTGAAGGATGCAACAATCACCAAGTTGGTTTTCTATCAATAACTTTTATTGAACCTTAGACTACTCCATAATTCTATCTTTTTTGCTAACGGTTTGCTTGTGCATGATGTTTCTGTACATGCGCAGAACTGTCCTGCCGGACACTACTACCGGTTCGCCCGATCCACCTCTGACAAATAGTAAATCTCAGTGATGTACAAACTCCACTGAATTTAATAAAGGAATGGTATTTGCTGTGTGGAAATTACTCCACATTTTCCAGCACATGCCTCACAAGCTCCTGTGCAGTTGGTTGTTTAACCTCATTTCATGAAGTACCAGTTGTCCAACATCACACTCATCACAAGCCAAAGTGAAAGCACACAAATTGGTGCTTCATTGAGGGCTCCTCACTATCACTGTAATTGACACATCAACTGTTGCAGTCCATGCCTACCTTAAGATAAAAAAACCTGGCTTGTATAGTTAGAAAATATATAAATAAGACTTCAAGCTCTGTAGCTTTCCTAAATGAGAAGCAGAAATAGCTAATAACAGCAATCTTGCAAAATGGGCTGGCCACTGATTTTATGCTATTCAAAATGGCCCATGGCCCATATTGCTTTAACCTGACAATTCCTTGAAAGTAAAAGTACTGTGGAAGATATAAGGGAACTGCCAAAATAAGCTGCAGAACAAGCCTCAGTACTCCATGAAATTGGCTTACCTTGTCATTACTTGGGACATGCTGGCTGCAAAATCCAGCTATAGATCGACTAACTCCTCTAGTTGACATTTGATCTTTTTAGAAATTGTTTCCAGCTGAGTGTAAGACTAAACTACCTTTTCAGACATATATTTTGCCCTCTAAGAGGTCAAAAGGGACGGAAAGCAATTTCCGGAAGAAGTGGGAGTGTTAGCAAGATAGAAACAGAAGGAATGTGCAGCAATTGAGGGCTTGAAGGTCTCTCTTCTCAGTATCTTATAGAAACATTTATGGCTACACAACAAAAATTTTTAAATTAAGACAATAATTCCTTTTAGAAGATATCAACAGTAGAAGGGCAAGAAAGTAACTTGAGCTTTTTAATTATGAAATGTTTATTCTTATGTCATCTATTATTTATATATATATGTTTGACCATCATTTTTTCTTCCTTTCTTAAAATATACAAATGTAAGTGTGTCCTTTTATCTATAGTGTACACAGAATAAATAATTATGCAATGAGCTTTGATTATTGGATTTTGGATCCTGCCCTTGATTCCACAGTAGGGTGATGAGGATGATGATTATTATTAGGCTAGAGAAAACAAATTACTTCTTTGCCAAGATCTAATGCATCCTGACACTGACAAGCTATCAAAATCACCATTAATTAAATTCAAAATCACTAAGTGGCTGAAAAACAAATATGGAAAATGGCATGCATAATCAAGAAAAAATTGTATCATGTTTAACAATTTACCTTAGGAACCAGATACTGTTCATCTGTACAGGCCAATACATAGGCTTCAGCTCGGCCCAGCTCATTCTGAGGGAAATGAGCATTCATCTCATCACCATCAAAATCAGCATTATAAGCTTTGCAGTTGGCATAGTGAAGTCTCAGGACTTTCTCTCCAGGCAGGATTCTTGCTCGATGGGCTTGGATGGAGGGTCTGTGAAGAGTGGGTTGTCGGTTCAGCAGAAGGACATCACCATTCTTAATATGGCGGCATACCTGACAAAAACAAAGTTCAATTATATAAATATTTCCTTTTAAAGATATTTAGACATTGCAGTGGACTAAAGGAAAAAGCAACAAAGGTAAACTGATTATTAGACAAACAGCCTCCCAGATATACTGGTATTCTAAATCCCAGAACTCCCAAGCAATGTAAGGAAACATAGATTTTGAGAAAACTCTTTAGGTTTTTATTACTCCAGCGTAAGAGCTGGAATTACAGGTAAAACCCTGTAATATAAGATTTAATTTCATAAGGTGAAATATAAACTCTCTTTTCTACAAACAAATCTAGAGTGCCTGTTCAGTCAACTGATTATGACATTTTTCATGCTGAGATATAAGACAAGATTTCTTCCTCATTCTACTTTTTGAAAGAATAAACTGATCTTCTTGTGGCTGGATCTGATTTCCCCTAATTCTGCTTCAATGTTAAGAAACCTAGAGTTAGCGACTTCCGGAATAATTTCCGCCGCCGCTGGCAGCTCCGTTGGGAGCTTGCCAGCCCAGCCGTCCGTTAGAGGCTTTTTTTTTCCACCTAAAAGCCTCGGAAAACTCAGAAACCCGTAGGGGTTTCTGAGTGAGTGGGCAGCTTTTGGGTAG
>JAPKID020004943.1:0-11402 GCA_026931265.2 Tropidonophis doriae | reverse complement strand
GGGGGAGCTAAGTTTCAGGTGGAGGGCTTATTGTGGTGCATGCTCTGAAAAGCCCGATTGAGCTTATTAGCAGGACATGTTGTATTTTCGGGAAAACGTATTAAGACTGACAGGTGAAAGATTTACCATAGCAGACATGATCACCAAACCAGCAATTTTATGTTCAATGAAATCAATTTGGATTCACATACGGGAAATCAAGGAGTCCAAAAATGATGTGAGATATTGAATTTTTTGAGACATGTTGAAAACATTTGTTTATAATTTTTGTATCTGTTCTCCTTTAGATGCTAAAATAGGTTTCATAGCCATTATAACTATCATGACTGTTAGAATACTTAGATCAATGCTCAGATTTACCTTTTTGTCAACCACCTGACTTTGTAAGCACATTCTTTTGGAGCAATTAAGAATTAAGCTACCGAAGAATTCAACCATTCTTCAAAAATGAGCATATCCAATCTAGCATTATAGATTTACAGTAAACCTTCTTCCCTTGGTTTTGTTTTAATTTAAAGCCATTGCCAATAACTGCAAACATTTGTCTGAATATTTGTGCTGTTTGAAACTTATTTTAAATCATACCCTCAGAATTTAATTAAGGATGAGACAGATTTCAGGAACAGCTTTACACAACAATTTTAAGAAAATACAGAATATGGCAATATTTGGAGGAAGATATATTCCATTATTTACATTTAACCTGAGTTTGTAAAAATTTACATTGAAATATTTATACTTTTTTAAAAGTCCTTACTGGTTTTGTTAGTCTCCCAGCAGTTTACCAAATAAGATTGATTATGTTACTCTTTTCTCTTTTTTATATCTTATAGTGACCTTTTGTAATTTAGGATTGATTGAACTATGAAGCCCAAAATTTAATTAATCGTCAAAAAGTTAGCCAAGGTCTTTGAGAAAAGAATACTGAGGATTTTTTTTTTGCAAGATTTTTGTGTTTTTTTAACATTTTTTTACACTTGCAAAAATTTCTTTCTCATAAATACTGTATCTGTTCTACTAAGTTCAATGGCTAAGCAAGCATTGCCATTTTTTCTGCTTCTTGAGAGGATTAGAATTATGGTACCGAGTCCCTTTATGGTGAAATGGGTGCGGGTTACAAATAAGAATAATAAATAAATAAATAGGGTATGGATAGATCTGTGGTTTAATTTTGTAGCTAATCTGTGTTTGACACACACTAAAGGATAAAGCAGCAGCCAGGTAAAGATCATGAATTGCCATCATTTCTCAGTTGCGTTTGTGTCCACTTAAGTCTCCTAGAATTGTAGAATCGGGGAGGTTTTAGTTTCTGATCTGGCTATTCTCATCTGAACATGATAATTCAGAAGCTATTGCCATCACTGCATTGAAGACAGCTCAGTTCCAGGAAAGATTTAAACCAGATGTCTCCAGCAAACTCTTACAGTTTTACCTCATGGAGACATCCAAATGATCACTATGGATCAGGTGTTGATCTTTGGAAACTTAATGTTAAATTCGTAACTCGAGGACTCTACATTTAACTGCTACAGAAACAAACAAGCCTTGACATATTGGCCAACAAAACATACAGCCAAAGATTCTAGCTAAAAAAAATTCAAAATCGAATGGAGCCCATAAAATGGCTAGTATGAATGTGTGTTGTCATCAGGGTGCAATACAAATTTTCTAAATAATTAAATAAATTGAATTAGGATGTTTAACATTGGGCAGGACTTGGACCAGTGAAACTCCTTTAGAAAAATTGTCCCATAGTCCAATTATCACAACTGAAGTGTCTGACTGAGATCAAACCCTGAACAATGAGCCATCATGTATCTTGTTTGATTTTAGTTTAAGCTATTATATGAAGCCAGCCATTCTGATTTTCGTGCCTGGGATTGTGCTTTAGCACAATGTGTGATCCCGGCCATTTATGGGTGATTCAACAAACCATAGTTAGAAAGCATGAATCAGCCTCTGAGGTACAAGGAGGAGTGACTTGTGGCCGAAGACGTGGGGAAGTGACTGGTGTGTAACTGAAAGCAAATGTTGGACTCCAGAGATGCAGAAATATTTCTAAAGTTTATTCTCCCCTTCAGCATTCTGGAACAAGATTGGCAAACAAAATCTGACTCTTTGGAGATTTAGCCAGACAGACTACGAACTCATGGAAACATCCAAAACGTAATGCCAAATTCCAGAGTTTTCTCTATTTTCTCTAGTAGCACCTTCCTTGGTAAGGCTCTGGTTCCTTTTTGCCCCTCCTGACTGTAGTTTGCAGCACCAGCTCTCTTCTCTGGGAAGGCAAGCAATGTAAAAAGAGGAGTTTTTGTGTGTGCCAACCTGAAAAGGATCATCTATCACATGCCTGCAAAACACGGGCATCTATATTTTCCAACTCCTCTACATGTTCTGCTTCATCAGAGTGGCCTTTATGCTCAGAAGGCACTGATTCTGCCAACCTTCAGTGCCTAAAGGTAAAGGTTCCCCTTGCACATATGTGCTAGTCTAGGGGGCGGTGCTCATCTCTGTTTCAAAGCTGAAGAGCCAGCACTGTCTGAAGACGTCTCCATGATCATGTGGCTGGCATGACTAAATGCCAAATGCGCAAGTAGCACTGATACCTTCCCACCAGCAGTGGTTCCTATTCTTCTACCTGCATTTTTACGTGCTTTTGAACTGCTAGGTTGCTAGGTTGGGGCAAGCAGCACTCGGGATTCAAACCATGAAACTGCCGACTTTTCTGATCAACAAGCTCAATGTCTTAGCCACTGAGCCACTGCGTCCCTCATTCTCAGTGCCTACTCCGTGCCTACTGAGGTTTAATTAGAAGGAGGCTCCAGTTTTTCCTTCCCCCCTCCCCCTCCCCCCATGAGTACACATCTTTCACCAATTTGATGTTGAAAAAAACCTTGAAAGTTGCTGATCCTAAGCCACCTTTGGTTCTAACCTGGAAGCATAGTTTTGTTTTGTTTTGTTTTTCAGATCAAGGTTATTTATACTACAAAAAGCAATAAGAAGGCCTGGGTAATAGCTAGAGTCACTCGGCTGTTTCATTTAGGCTTGGTTAAAATAAATCTAGTTAATATTATGCTCCATCCATGTATTTCCTCTTATGACCATTACAGATGACAATTTGTTATCAACGTTTAGAAACCTCGTGAGCTCAGCCAATCCTTTAGGAGCTGTAGGTGACATCAGATGGTGCATCTTCAGAGGAAATAATAAAACTCAAGTTAACTAATTAAACATCAAAATAGATAGCCCTGGTATAAATATTGTTTGAAATAAGGAGAGAAAATTCAAACCCAAAGCTTGGGTTTTTTTTCCCCCACTTCCACTTACAAAAAGGATATTTATTGTCGTTGTACTTAAATATAACAAAATTGGCTTATTGCTTTTAATATTAGGGCATCTGAGATGACCTTAAATGCTGTACTGCATTGTGTAAAGTTAAACTACAGATCGCTTCTGTCCCTTTAAGGCTCCCTCCTACATTCAGGACTTCCTACATTCAGGACTTCCCCTTGGAGGCTTGGCATGTGTTATTTTCTCTTTCTCTTTACTGCCCTTCCTCTGGGGAAATGGCTTCCTCTAGATTTCAGAAGCTGGAAGAGAAATTAACATGCTGCATTTGTCTGGAGAGGTTTACCACCCCTGTGACTGTGCCTTGTGGACACAGTTTTTGTGAGAAGTGCATCAACAGCCACTGGGATAAAGAACAAGGACTCGATCGCCAGAAGATCTGCACTTGCCCCGAATGCCGAGAATGCTTTCCAGAGAGACCCAAACTTAGCAAAACTGTCCAGCTTGAAAACCTGGTAGAGCTGCTGAAACAGGAAGAAGTCTTCCCAGGGGTCTCAGAAGGAGAGATGAAGAAGGCAGCTGGTTCTCAGCTCAAGCAATGCCCAAATCATGGCCGGCCCTTGGAGCTGTACTGTGTAACAGAGAAACGCTGCATCTGCTGTGTGTGCACCGCGGGAAGCTGCCAAAAGCACCAGAAGGCTCTCTTTGAAGACGAACGGAAAGCTCAGGAAGTAAGCAGGTGGTAGAGTCAAGACTAGAAGCTGGTGGGTTAACGGAATTCACCCTATAGCATATGCAGCCCAAATTTAACAGAGGCTGAGACTTGTCTAATGCAAGTCTTAGCAAACGTCCAACATGTTATGAAATTATATTTCCTATGTTTATGTATTTACTTCAAGGTATTGATGATTTACTCTAGCCCCCAAACACTCTGTGAGCTAACCCCAAAACACAATTAAAAATCAAAATATAAGGAATAAATTTATATATAATACATCAGTCAAATCTGTGATCATTGCCCATAATCAATTTAGGCCAAAGGCAGATTAGATTAGTACTTTGCAGCTTTACAATAGTTGTTTTCCAAGAGAGAATAAAAGGGCTCTTGGGTCTCTGAGGAAGGCTATCACAGAGAAGGCTATCACAGAGAAGGCCTGTTGCCTGGTCCACAAACCAAGCACAATTTGAAATGGGTAATGGTTTTGCTTTGATGGTATCTCACACGTCATCCTGACGTGAACATGTGTCTAGATCTGAAAGCAGTAGTGAAATTCAATTTTTTTTACTACCGGTTCTGTGGCCGTGGCTTGATGGGTGTGGCAGGGGAAGGATACTGCAAAATCCCCATTCCCACCCCACTCCAGGGGAAGGATATTACAAAATCCCCATTCCCATTCCAGTCCAGGGGGAAGGATATTACAAAATCTCCATTCCCACCCCACTCTGGGGCCAACTAGAGGTGGTATTTGCCGGTTCTCCAAACTACTCAAAGTTTCCTCTACTAGTTCTCCAGAACCTGTCAGAACCTGCTGAATTTCACCCCATCTGAAGGTCTTGCTAAATCCAAACTATTGCCATGGTTTGGTATGAATGTGAAAGAACCCAACTGGCCCATATATCATTATATTTTTTCCTGAGCCCATCACTCTTTCTGAAGCAGATAGCAATTCCAGGATTTGGTCATCTTGTTTCAATACAGCACAAATGGCAGCAAGGTGGTATTACCAGAGCTGTGGGACCTCTGCAAAAGATTACATGGGTAGTAGTAGGACTTTGGTATGTCTCCTTAGATGTTTCTTCCAATGTGAATAGGCCAACGTGGAATATGCCAAGTGAAATATTCTCTATAGGGCTGGAAGTATCAAGGAAAAGTATGGAACAAATTGCCCATTTGAACTTTAAGTCTGCTTTGGCAGGAGTCAATCAAGGAAACCTTGGAAGAAAAACGAAAAGAGGCAGAAAGACTTGCAGCAGAGATCCAGAAACTGGAGGAGCAGATGAACCATGTTACAGTGAGTCCTGTAGAAATAGTTTGTGCTTCGCTAGTGCACATTTTAATCGCTCTTGGGGTAGCTGCTGGCTAAGCAAAGAGGTTGTCATTTCCTCCCCATTACTAGCTTGTGCCCACAAGGTAAAAGGACAGTACCCCTTCCATTCTCTTCCCTCTGCATTTTATTTTCCTACCATATGATGCCTTAAGAAAAGTGGACAGACATTAGCTGCCATGAGGATAACTTGATGCTTTGAATGTTGACTCTCTACAGGTTTTCTCAACCAAGTTCGAATCAGGAATTTTGCAAAAGTTTGATCATCTCATGGAAACCTTAAAAGAATGCCAGAAGAAGGTGTTGGAGATGGTTACAAGTGAGCACGCTGCTTTGCTAAAGCAAATGGAGGAGAACCGGAACTGCCTACAGCGTCATTTGGAGACTGTCACGCAATACAACAGGACAGCGGAAGAGCTCCTGAGCTCTGCGGATGATGTCGTGTTTCTTGAAGTGGGTAAAAAATATGTGGGCTCTATACATTTGGAGAACGTTGCTTTCATTGTATGCTTAATACTATTTCTTTGTCAAAATGTACAATTGGGCTCAGGGTATCAAAAGCCAGAAACTTCAGAGGTCTCCAGTTTGGGTTTGTTTCTTTTTTTAACTCTGTACATGCATTTGGAATGCTAAGAGCATGTTATAAGCATTCGCACAAATAGCTTAAAAGTGGCTGTCGCGATAGGAGTGTAGTTGCTAGAGGATGAATCGGTGAGATTATTTCCTAATGTTTTCTCTGGTCTCAGGACATTTCTTAGTATATCTTCCTTCCTTCTGTTGGAAGAAATGTCCTTCTGGATTCAGTTCCAAGTGGGGGGAAAGACACTGGAAACATGGAGCCCACTTTGAAAGATGGTTTAATGGTACATAGGATCACATGGTTTGAGGTCCTGGGGAAAAAAGATGATCACATGCTTCAAGTATTAGGGTTGGTATTGCCACATCAATTTTCCACATATTTCTTCTTTTCAACCACAATTAAATCGATTGTGTTAAGACTTTTATCAGTTTGTATTTAGAAGTCCCACAGTGTTTTAACCTGCTCATTTTCAACTTTTTTTTTCAACTGTGTTCCCATCACTTTTTTAAAAAATCGCTGGCAAGTGATAATTTTTACAGATATTTCAGTGAATCATTTTGGTGATTGTGTTATGCTGTTGTTTATAATCAGCTTATGTGTTCTTTTTACGCTATATAATGGATTTCTATATTGGATTTAGCAATTTTGTCCATCTATTGAGTTCTTCTTCTCAAGGATCTGGGATGGGAAGATTTGTTGTTTAATAATGTTATAGGCGTCATCAGAAAATGTAAGCTGTTGTAAGTAAAGCTGCATTTTGCAATTGACTGATTTGATTTGTCAATGCTGATAGTGTTCCAGTGGTGTTCCAAATGTTTAAGAATTGGCCCCGAATTGTTTATTCCTTTTAGTAGTATTTTGCTTTCTTTTGCCACAGTTGTTCTATTTGCAGCCTTTATATTTTGTTATCTTTCTCTTCCTTTCTGCTGTCTCCTGGTATTTAAATGTCCTCTATCCAAATTCATATGTTTTTCTTATCAACAATTGTTAAGACTGGGGTGTTGTGTGGCAAATGTGTCTTTATTTTAATTCTAAAGTCTCAGAGCACTTTAGCTTCTTCATTTTCTGATATTTGTCTGTTTCATAACCCCACCAGTTCTTACTTAAAGGCAAATTTATTTTATTTTAAATTTTATTTATTAAACTTATATGCTGCCCACCTTGCCAGAGGCAACTTACAAACATGGATAAAATTCAAAATAAAACATTAAAACAATAAATAAAGGTTTTAAAGTTTTTTAAAAATTGAATTAAAATTAAATGCTGGCTGGGGAATTCTGGGAGTTGAAGTCCGGACATCTTCAAGTGGCCAAGGTTGAGAAAAACTGCTCTAGTGGAATAATTATTTTCTATTTTTTGCAGGAGCAACATCTCCTTTCTCCACCTACTAAACCGGAAGATCCCCAAGTCATTCAGTTTAACTTGGATAAGAATGCAAATACCGTCGCCAAGTTCTTCACTGAATTTTTCAGGCTTTTGGAGGCACTTCAGCCAAATCTTTCCAATCCACAAACAGATAGCAGAAAAAGTAAATTATCAAGCTGTTTTATGGGCAATGAGAAAATTGGGTCACTTTAAAAAATCTCTAATAACTTTCAAATTCATACATTTCTTGCCTCTTTTTTAATTTACCATTCGAAACTGATCCCGTTTCTGTTCTTTTTCCTGAGCGATTAATATAATCAAAGATGGGATTTTCCCAAATGTCATTGCAGATTTTGTTGATTTATTTCAAGTTTGTTCTTGTTGAAAGCTATAAACATGTACACCCCCTAACATTTTGTAAATATTTAAATATATCTTTTCATGTGACAACACTGAAGAAATGACACGACTACAATGTAGAGTAGTGAGTATATGGTTTGTTTAACAGTGTAAATGTAATGTCCCCTCAAAATAATGCAACACACAGCCATTAATGTCTAAACTGCTGGCAACAAAAGTAAGTACACCTCTAAGTGATAATGTCCAAATGGGGCTCAAAGTGTCAATATTTTGTGTGGCCATCCTCTTGGGCAGAGAGTTCAGCAGAGCTTCACAGGTTGTATACTGTATGCACATTGAATGGCTTTTACAAGCGCTATTTAATCATTAGATACTTTTTAAAAATTCCTTCCTTCTATTTTCCCACAAGTGCAGGGACTTTTTTTCCCCGGATCAGAGGTGGGTTGCTGCCAGTTTGCTCCGGATTGGGCAAACTGGTAGTGGCAGTGGCAGGAGGCTCCGCCCACCCACCTGGATGCTTCTGTGCATACATCCAAATGATGAACCAGTAGTAAAATAAATCACAACCCACCACTGCCGCAAATCAACCGAGTGTTGTTCAAATGGTTGCAACAGAAATTGACCAACCTACTTGTTGCCTGAATATGATGTTGTGGGCTGAGAAGAGAGTGACTAACCCCAAGTCAGCCTGCTAGCTTTCAGACCTAATGTAGCACTTGAACGCACAGTCTCCTGATGTCTAGTCTGGTGTCTTAACTACACGACCAAACTCTCTCTTGTTATTTTTAATAGCTGTATTCTATTACCATTTGGAAATTTTTTGATGTTTGCTTTCTTCATGCTGTTGATTTTTTCTTCTCTATTGCATTTTGCAGTCAGACTTGAGCCAAAGGTATTTGTGAAGAGAATACCTGAACCTTGTCATTCAGCGAATGAACTAAGGACCAAGCTTCTAAAGGGTAAGAAACTTAGGCTGATAAGTGGGGTCTCATTCTTTTAATATTTTATTTTTATTTAGAAAATTTATATTCCCACCTACTCCCACATGGCTACTCAAGGCAGCTTACCAAGAACTAAAGATAAATAAAGATGTATCTCACTGGTTTGGTTTTGTCAGTGAATGTACTCTCTCTTCCAGCAATTTTAGTTGCAATCTTAAAAGGAATTTATAGTTCCCCAAATACTAAGAGTGGGACAGCAATACAAAGGTATACAAGTTACATCTCCTCCTCCATTAAAAGAAGAAAAACAACTTCTTATTTACTCCATGTTGTAGAATGCGGACCACATTGGCTGAATTTGCTGCTTCCTGTTCATGTAAGAAGTTACTTTGTGTGTTGTGGCCCAGCAGGGACCGACTGAGCTGCTGATGAACTCTGATAGCGAGGCATGGTCTGAGTCTGCCCCGGAAGCTGAGGAAGACGCTGGGGGGTATTCAGAGTTAGAGCAGGAACCAGAGAGGTTGGTTGGCCACCAGGGGGCGCCTGAGGCATGGATCAATGGGGAGGATCAAAGGCAGTTTGTCTCTGGTGCTAGAGTGAGGAGAGCTGAGAAACTGAAGCAGCAACTCTGTAGGCAGGCTCACAGAAGGTGATTAAGCACCAGGTGGTTGTTGATTGGCCCCACCTCCTGAGGCGATGGGAGGGGACATTTGCAGGAAACAACCATTCGGAAAGGAGCCATGAATGCTGTCTGTGAATTCGGCTCGTGCCTGTTCCGTGAAGGAGTTTTGAAGGTCTGTGTGAAAGGTTGCTGCAGAGTTAAGCTTGTGAGGTGAATGTTCTGGGATCTCAGCCAAAGGACTTGTTATCTTGCTCAATTAACAGTGGCCAACAGCCAAGCCTGTGTTCTTGTCTCTTTGAAGGCCTCGGACAGAACACTTGTGCAAGTAGGCCTTTCTTTGTATGTGTGAAGCATGTTGATCCTTGTGTTTGGTAATTCTGAAAAAAAGGCCTCAGAAAACCTGCTCCCCCGATGCAAACAGCTGCTTGTCTCAGTGATAACAGGACCACACAAAATAGATGACAAACATTAACCCAGAGGAGGAAAAAAATGTTTTCACAACAGCTGGTCAAGTGCCCATTACTAACCCTCAGGGGTTTTTACAGTCCCCATTTTGTTTTCCCTTGGCTTCACTCTTTGAATATCTTCTGCATGCTTATAAATCTTTTGCATCAGTGTGAAATAAATTGCCAGATTTCCCTATAAACTCTCTTTTGCCTAAGCATTATCAGGATCTGTTGCCTTAACAGTAATTCCAAGTTAAGAGTTCAAAGGTGCTTAAGAGGGGTGGGACAAGTACCACAATGGACACTTTTGCAGCTCTCCCTGCTCCCTTCTGGATGTAAGAGTTTGTAATCTACTTAGCCCTTAGCCATGAGAGCCACCTGGGTGACTTTGGGCCAGTCACACTCTCTGAGTCCAACCAACCTCACAGGGTGGTTTTTGTGGGAAAAATAGGAGAATGAAAGTGTGTTGGATATGTTTGCTGCCTTGACTTATTTCTAAAAATAATAAAGGTGGATATAAATAACCAAATAAATAAAATTGCTAGACCTAGGAGTCGAACTTTACTGAACAGTCCAGGTATAACTAAATATATATCTGTGGGTTTCTCTCTTCCATCTGTCAACAACATTTCCCTTGCTTATGGATACTGTTTGAGGGTTGGATATTTTTCTCTAAATTTGAAAAATGGAAAATCACTTATTCTTTGGTATCTGGATCCTATACAGGCAATCCTCAATCTAATTGAGCCCAGAATTATGATTGTAAGTAGTACCAGTCATTAAGCAGGTCATGTGGCAGTCATTCAGCAAACCAATTGTCCGTAATGGGTATATTTGCTGGAAACTGGAAGTAAATATTGTAGGTACGTAGCAGTCAGGTGACTGCAGAAAGCTGCAAACAGCCATAAATGTGGGCTGATTGTTGAGTGCCCAAAATGCAGTCATGACCATGGATGGGTGGGGATGTCCACAGGAACTTCAAATCCAGGCCATAGTACCAATTTTTGGGGTCCACCAGAACTTCTAATGGCTGTCAAGCAACCGGTCATATGTCAAGGACTACCGGTACGTACGTTCTGATGAATTCAGAGGGACTTCCCAGTAAGTATTTGGCCTGCAGAGTGAATAATGTGATTGAAATGAATGTTTGGGATAAATTTTCTAGGCTTGATAAGGGATGTTTCAGATTTCTGAAAGACATCCTTGTCTTTATCAAAAAGACACAACTTTATCTTTTATCTTTCACTTATTAAGAAGGAAAGAACCAGAGCTGAGTCTTGTTGCCTAACGTAATATATTACTGAGACTGTTTGTTACCCAACAAATTCTACATGAAGAAAACCTATTTGCTTCATCTACTGTTATCAGTCAGTATAATTAAATTTGTGTGAATTGCCAATTGCATAATTCTTCTGGATGCAGTATTGTACAACATACAGATTTTCAGGATACATGTTTCATATAAATATGTTTCGAAAGGAAGAGAGGATGTGGGTCAGCAAGTGTTCAGAAAGTACCACAGCTGACAGGAGAAACAGGAAAAACTGCAGAATGGCAGTAGGGAACTGAAAAGCTGTAAAAAATGCAATATTCTGAGATATTTGACCAGTTAGTGCAGATGTGGTATAAACCCAGATAGCATGTTCAGTTTATGGCTTACTGTGTTGGGTACTCCCATGCAGTTAGGTTAATTTAAAAAAAAACTACTGAATTCTGTTAACTATGACTTAGCAGCCCAAATAAGTCCAAATAAAG
>JAPKID020004942.1:0-11403 GCA_026931265.2 Tropidonophis doriae | reverse complement strand
ATAAAGTAGGGAAGTCAATTAAATTTAAAAAAGGAAAGTGCTTCAGTATTGGACAAAACCCCTACCGCCCACCATGATTAGGGACCAGGTTGACTACCACTGGTTTAGGGTGTTCAATAGTTTCAAATACTGATGGGAGTTTGATCATTGGAGGAAGACAGGTTCCTATTACATATGATCATGATTTCACTTTCATTATCTGATTTTGTTCTGCACACTGGCTGGTTGAATATCAGCTGTCTCTTTCCTTCGCCCTGATATACACAGTTGCTAAAATGTGGAATGGATTTTTTTTTTTTTGCTTTGCTTATTGTTTTGTCCATAACCATGCATGATGTTGGGCATCACATCAAGGATGTATATGAATAATATTTTTGGATTTATTAATTTACTTTCATTATCAAGTCTGTTCTTCTATGGTAATATAAAAAGCAAACATTAAAAAAAATTCTAAGATATATATTATGTTTATAGTCATGTGAAATAATATCCCCACTATGGATACAGATAAAGGACTGTCCCAATATTTTTATTTCTTTATGTACTACATTTTATCCCTTCCCTTCTTTCCTTTGGGAGTTCGAAGTGGCATACAATGGAATCTCGGCTTATGTTATCCTTATTACAATAGCCTTGTGAAACATGTTGGACTGGGATAGCGTGATTGCCCCAAAGTCAGGCAGGAAACTCCATGGTCAGGTTGCATACTTGAAGTCTGGTCCCAGTGCAGTACCTTAACAACTATATTACGCTGGCCCTGCTATTCACCTACATCAGGGGTGTCAAACTCAAGGCCCACAGGCTGGATCCAGCCCACAGTGTGCTTACATCTGGCCCATGGGGCCACCCTGGGAACAACAAAGGACTGGCCCGTGGTGCCTCTGCCAGTGAAAACGGAGCTTGCGGGCTCCATTTTCAGCCATGATGGCCTCCTGAAATCCTGTACCAGCAAAAACAGAGCTCAGGGAGGCCATGCAAGCTGGCCATGCCCACTGGCCACACACACCCAGCCCCCAGGTCAAACACAATCCTGAAGCTGCCCTCAATGAAATAGAGTTTGACACCCCTGATCTACATCTTTAAATGTTGCTAAATACACCATAGCTTGTTTTGCTTGATGCTTTATGGTTTTGTGATTTTTTTTAAATTGACCATATCCACCTTAGTCTTATTGAGTTTAACATTTTTATTGAGTTATAAAGTATTGTAAAATACAAAATACAAAAGTAAATAGAGAAGCAGTGGGGGAGAAAAGGCGGGGGGAGAAGTAAAGAAAGGCAGGGAAAAGGAAAAGAAAAAGAAGCATTGACTTCCGACTGTCTCTGTTTGTGGAAAAATAAGTGTTAGGGTTAGATTAAAAAAGGTTAGGGTCACCTTGTCTTCTATTGGTATAGGAGAAATTTAAAATGTTTAAAATCAATCGATAGAGAATAATTTATCTGCCCATTAATGAACTCTTAGCGACTGTTTCTGCCCAGTAAGTCTGAGTTGGATTCAGATGAGCAGCCACCTGAGGAGGCCTCACCCAAGGGATGGCCTTTGCCTATTCACAGTTTTGACAAAAAGGAACGATAACCCACATTTTGCAATAATGGCCATATCTCCATTTCCTAAGCCCTGATTTTCTTCCAATCTTTCAGATTCGATGATATCAGAAAATTGGCTAGGTATAAACTGTTATCAAGTAAACCTTTCAGAGAATGATAGAAATCTTGATCCATCATTTCTGTATGAGGTAAATCAACACTGTAAAATTCCTTAGCTTTTCTCCCCCCCCACCCCATGTTAGATATCTTGCTCAATGTCTTTCTGGCTATTGCTGTGGACAACCTGGCTGAGGCAGAAACATTAACATCTGCTCAGAAAGCCAAAGCTGAAGAGAAGATGTGGAAGAAAATGACCAGGTCAGTTCTTCCTTTTGATGCTGTTCCTGACATTTATATCATTGGGGTTCTAGACTGCTCTACGTCAAGTGTTGTAACTCTAAGCTTCTTTCATATCCCTCCCCTACTCCATTCTACCTGGCTTCTCTCCCCTTTCCCCTCGCTATTTTGGTTCTTTTCTGTAGAGGTTATCCTGAAAAATCTGAAGAAGAAAAGCTATTATTGGCCAAGAAGCTGGAACAGAAAGCAAAGGGAGAAGGAATTCCCACCACAGCTAAGGTCAGACAAGGATGGCAGCTACCAGTGCTGCACTTCATCTCTTTAGCCATTTCTTTGTTTGTCTAGGTATTTGCATCCAACTTTTGAAGAGAAATGTTATTTTAAAAAAAGAAAACAATAGACAATATTGTTATATGCAACTCACTTCTCCTAATGATGAAAATTTCTAAGATCACAAACATTTACCGTATTTTTCAGACTGTAAGACGCACTGGAGTATAAGTCCCACCAAGATTTTGAAGAGGTAATTTTTTTTTTTTAAGTTTATGCCATCCCTGTCTCCCAGATGTACTACACAGGCCTTCCAAACCCTCTGCAGGCCCTGTTTTTTTGTGAAAAACGGGGCATGCAGAAAGTTTGAGAGGCCTGCAAAGTGCCCCTTGGGGCTAGGGAGGGCAAAAACCCCACACAGAAGGTTTGGGAGGTTTGGGAGGTGAAAACTGGGCCCATTTTTTGAGAAAACAGACCCGTTTTTCACAAAAATGGTCCATGCAGAGGGTTTGGGAGGCCCGTAGAACACTCCTGGGGGCTGGAGAGGGCAAAAATGAGCAATAAATGGGATGTGCAGAGTGTTTGGGAGGTCTGCAGTGTGCTCCTGGGGGTTTGGGAGGCACTTGTTTTTTTCCCTCCTCAACTCCCAGGAGCACTCTACAGACCTCCCTGAAAAACGGGATACGCAGGGTGAGGTTTTGGGAGGCCAAAAATGGCTGTATTCTGTGTAAAAGTTGCACCAACATTTCCACCCTCTTTCAGAGGGGAAAAAGGTGTGTTTTATACTCTGAAAAATACGGTACTTAATTTTTATTTCTTTTCAGTTAAATCCATTGTCATTTGATTATAGTTTGTTTAATAATACTGAGGCTGCACAAATATAAATATCCCTATCTCTGTCTCTCCCTCTGTCTCTCCCTCTCTTTCTTTCTCTATCTATCTATGTATGTGTGTGTGTAGCATTAAACATTCTCACATATATTCTAAAGTTTCTTTCATCCTCTAGCAGGTTTCTGCAGAAATAGTAAGCGCTATCCTAGATTTTTTTTCCAGAGCCTACTCAGCTTACTCATATTTTGTTCTAGACTTTTTCCCAGTAGGAGGCATTATCCCAGTGCAGGGAAGAAAAACAAGGCTCATCTGAGGTTGGGAATGTTAAAGGCAGTTTGTGGAAGGCATTCTTGTAGTTACTCATCTTAACAAAGTGTAACACTGAGAAAGCTTGCAAAACTTATTTACAAGTTACCACTCCCATCAGATGAATTTTCTTGGGAAATAAATTCCTTGGGGATTGAGTTACCCTCTTGTTTTTGAGGCTAATCATTTGAATCATGCTTTGACTGACAACAGTAAATGAGAGTATACTGGTCTTAAGGACAAAAGGATCCTATCTGGGCTGGTCACCAGGCCCAGTGGTTTTTCTTCCAAGCTTCTGGACTCATACTGGAGCCCATCTCATATGGTACCTGAAGTCCTCATTCACTTTTCCCCCAAAGAAGGCAATTATTTTACATCGAGGGTGACAAAACTTCATTAATAAAAGATATATTGGTTCCAAAATAGGTGTGATATGCGTTTGCTATTTCATTCCAGTGACAATATTCTGGAGGGCACATTCACACGTCTCTTTACTTTTTATTAAAAAGCATGCACCTTTTATTGCAGGATTTCCCAAAGTTTGAAGTGTACCTCCCTCCCATTGTTACCATAAATCCACCTTTCCCAACCTTTCCTTGCATTGTTTTCATTGTTCATTTATGTTTATTTTAGTGCTTGGATATTTAGAGAGGTATATCATTAAGATTTCAATAAAGGAGCATGCGATTACAAAAGAAAAAAGAAAAAAGGACCCCCTGTTTTATGTAATAGAATGCTGTTCAATAAAACAACCATCCAATGTTATATAACGACATATATAAACCAAACCATATGGTGATTTCACAAATAAGTCCATATGTGTATAAAGCAGTCCTGGATGCCATTTCAATTGCATTCATTTAAATATAGGGTTGCTTGTCAATCAATCAGGTTTTTTTTGCTCTGGTCTTAGTCTCAGCCACTGTTCAGCAATATTGTAACAGAGTTGCAACACTTAATTTGCTTTTTCATTTTTTTCCTGCTTAGTTAAAAGTGGATGAGTTTGAATCAAATGTCAATGAAATCAAGGACCCGTACCCTTCTGCAGACTTCCCAGGTAAGAAGATTTCAGTGCCATTTATTTTTGCCACATGTCGAATAAAAGAGAAGGAAAGTATTTGTATTAAGAATATTATCTAACATGGCAGTTAGTGTTATTGAGTCTTAGTAGGACCTAAGACTGGAAAGGACATGGTTGTTGGAATAGTACAAAAATAAGGAGCTTTTTAAAAATCTACAGTTAACTACTAGCAGAAAAAAGGGGAACATTAAGTTTTTCTATAACTATTTTCCTACAGGTGATGATGAGGAAGATGAACCTGAAATCCCCCTGAGTCCTAGGCCACGTCCCCTAGCTGAGCTGCAGTTAAAGGAAAAAGCAGTGCCCATGCCTGAAGCAAGTTCATTCTTCATCTTTAGCCCAACAAACAAGTATGCCTCCTTCCTTCCTTCCTTCCTTCCTTCGTTCCTTCCTTCCTTCCTTCCTTCCTTCTTTTCTTCCTTCTTCTTAACTAGCTTATTGGTCTTCCAACTCTATGAATGATAATCAAAGCTATTACTGCAACCATTAAAAGTACTGAAGTGGGAGAACTGAATGCCTTCTGAAACTGAAAGATGTTTACTTTTCAAATGACATTTTAATTTTCACATTTTTATTGTTTTTCTATAAAAAATGGATAAAGTGTAAGTTTTGGAGACAGAAATAACAATGGTGCAATATCTCATCTCAGTATTACACAGAAGGGAAGAATTATGTTAAAAATATGCTATGTATTACTGAACAGCTTGGCGCTCTTAGCATGACAATTTCTCTGCCTCTTATGCAACATGGCAACTTAGCTAGTCAGATCTAATGTCTGAAACAGCTCAGGAATTTCTGGATGGTCACCTGATTAATTTTGGCCTATTTGTATGAAGATACTTCTTTGCTGGTATGACCAATCTCCTTTCAGCCTTCCCAATCTCTAGCATCAAAAACTGGCCTCTGAGTGAATTGCTGTCTAACATCCATCATATCATTGGCTCAGAAAAGAAGAATACGATTTAACATATGTAACAGTGAACCCCGAACTTTTAGTGAATCAGGGTAATAAATTCTCAGTCACAATAATGTAAAAAGGATTGAAGTGTGTTGTGATTTTTAATACAACAATCAAAGCATGGAGTCTGCTTTGTATTTATTCTTAAAAATCCTGGACACTTCACAGCAAAAAAACATACACACCCAAAATATTAAAACAATGTGGTAATAAAAAACAATAAAAAATGACACAAATCAGGCAACAAACAAGCACATCTATATTACTTGAAGAAGGAGGCCTCAGTCAACCTCTCCAAAGGCCTGGGTGAAGAGCCTGGTCTTCAGGGCTCTATGAAATACCAGCAGGTTGGGGATCAGCTTTCAGGGAGAAGTTTAGTCACTTCTACAATGGTCATAATCTTATGGGAATCATAGGAAGAGAGCAGCCACCTATTGGTAGTTAATGTTGTTAATCAGACGCGGAATTGTAATACTGTACAACTCTGGTTCCTGTTTAAGAAAATTGTAAGTCAGAACAGTTCCCATTGTAATTCCAATACCAGGTGGCTGCCCCAAGGCCATCATTTAATTTTTGGCCAAATAACAAATACAAATGAAATAAATTGGCATCTGGTAAACATTCCTCCCTGTTTAATACTCAGAAATTAAATCTTATCTAGTAATATAAGGGAGGCAGGGAGGCGACTTCCATCCTCTCAGATCCTCTGAGCTGCCTCTGAACTGAACTCCCAGGAGACACCAAAACAGTAGTGCAAGCTTTAAGGGAATTCAAAGGACTGTAAGCCAGAAAGAAGCATAAAACCCAAGACCTACCCATATGCATGTTGTGACCCTACCCATTAGTGACACAGACCCAATCCTTTCCTATTAAGTAAATGGTCTGCTCTTAGCATGTTCTTCTTCCCCTGTCTGTTCATGTATGAACTTTCATTCAGGTGTATTCTGATCAGAATACCATCTTAAGCACTATGTATTTACTTCTCTTTCTCCCCATGTCTTACTCTTCCCAGGATCCGGGTACTGTGCCATAGAACTGTCAATGCCACCTGGTTCACTAACTTCATCCTCCTCTTCATCCTGCTCAGCAGCGTCTCATTGGCAGCGGAAGATCCAATTCGAGCAGACTCATTCAGGAATCAGGTATTTTTTTTACTACTACTGGTAGCATGGTACATGCGGCTGTTTACAGACCATCTTTCCCCAGCCTAGTACTCTTCAATGGTTTGTGATAGCAATCCCAAGAATGCTGTCTTGGAATTGGAGAAGTTACAATCTCATCACACAACAACTTGGATAACATCAGGTTGGGCAAGACTGACCAGACAGAGCCATGAAATACTTGTATGTATTTCTAGCTTCCTTTTGGGTCCCCTCCATGATGCTGAACTGAACTGATATTCTACCATACTTCAGTTGTGCTGTTGTGAAAATTATTGTCCCCGTTGCCAACAGCTATCCTGTCACTGCTTCAGGTCACTGCATCACTTGACTTCCCTCCAAATTACTGAGTAACAAAGCAGAGCAAATTGTATATACCTTAAGGCGCCCTTAGATAATATTGGGCTAAAGGAGAAAACACTATTTTAACAATTGTACAGCTAAAGTTGTGTATGGCCTAGGGATGAGACAAAGGCAAGAATATGGGAACAAGGCACTAAAAAGTTGTATATTTATGGTGGGATTACGTGCAAGCAGTGAATGGCACTATGTAGATTGGTAGCAATGAAAGCCATTTGTCAAAGCGAATAAGAAGGCAAAATAGATCAAAACAAGAGACAGGTTTGCAAATATGAACTGCCACTAGATATATAGGTAATGATAGAAATTTCTGCTATCAAACATAGATACTTTTAATTATGTGTATCATATTTTCACTAATGTAAAACATGTTTAAAATCATTTTGTTTCCAAGATTAACTCAGCTATGAAATATATGAATTATCCAATTGCTTAAAAAGAAAAAAAATAGGGAGGTACTTAACAAATCGATAAGCACCTATCACTGCAAAAAAGAAAATAGCACATGTAGAATAAAAAATATGCACCTTCATATTTTTCAACTTTAGTTTAAGATATCTGAACATTTTAAAAAAATGTTCAGGCAGCAAACCTTGACATTACTGATGGAAAAGTATCCAGTAATAGTCATTATATAGTTAATATAATAGCCCTCTCTGGTTCTTGTTTCTACATTGCAGGCTTTATAGAAACTGCATCATAATTAAGCTTTGTTTTATACCTCATTCAAGATCTAACAAATTTGTTTTTAGTAAGTAAAAATGTTGATATTTTTATCTGTTGCCAATTAATTTCACATATTTTTTCTAGAGTTTAGAGTGAGTGTTGGGAGAATGGCAACTGCATTTATTGACAAAAATAACTCTTTGTTTCTTTGTGGGGGGTCTTCTCCAGATTCTATCATATTTTGATATTGGCTTCACCTCTGTTTTTACGGTTGAAATTATTCTAAAGGTGAGTTGACTTAATCTCTTTCAAAATTATATTGGAACGATTGGCTATTTCTTGATTCAATTTCTATGGCTCCCCATCTCAAATAAGTCCCCCTAGGCAGTGAACAATGAAGCATAATACAAAGACAATACCAAAAAATAAATATCTGTAACAGCCATCTGTAGCAGCCAATCCTAACTTTAGATATTAATATAAACATGAAGCAGAGTCCTTAACACTCTGGGCGAATAACTAGATCTACAAGGCTTTATGTATAAAAGACCAATAAGGTCGAGATTGCTTCAAAGCTGGATTGGGGTTAGGGGATAGAGAAGGCATATCTCCTAGTCACTACCAGTGGACATGCCTTGGCTGAAAGAACCAAGAACATGCCATCCTGCTGGATTGGATTGGATTGGATTGATGGATAGAAACAACTAGGAGAAGATAGTACCTTAGATACCTTAGGTAACCTAATCCCAAGCCATGAAGGAGTTTAAGATGACAACCAGCACTGAATAGCACCCAAAAATACATTGGAAATCAATGAAGTTCACAATGTAATGTGTTACATGTGCTGAATACCTGTTACAATTTTTTGCCTATGCAACCGCATTCCCCATGAATGGAAGCTTCTGAATGCTCTTCCATGTAGAGCACATTGCAATAATTCAGATGGGAGGTTATGAACATGAATGAATGTGAGCAGAGTCTCTTGGTCCAGGAATGTGCCTAACTAACACAATCTAAAGGTGTGCAAAGGCCATCCTAGCCATAGCTGCCACTGCTTTTCTAGCAGGAGCTGTCAGTCCAAAAGGACCTGATTGAGCAATGGATCCATCTGAGGAAGTGCCACCCCATCCAAGACCAAATGTGGAAAACCCTTGCACCAGAACACCCAATTATCCAAAGCCTTGCTTGGGTTGAGCATTGGGATACCCATTGTGACCCATCTAGGCCCTTACAGCCTTCAGGCATTGGGAGAGGACTTCAACAGCATCACTGATGGGGTGATGACATAAAGCTGGGCATCATTATCATATTGATGCTACCTCACTTCAGACCATTGGAACCCCTTGCTCAGTAGCCTCATGTAGATATTAAATGGCCTCATGTAGATATTAAATGGCCTCATGTAGATATTAAATGGAAGAGAAAATCAAGCATTGTGGTATCCCACAAATGGATAGATGGATTTTTCACTGCCATCAACAATTAGTTTGTTATTAATTACAAATACAGTTACTTTCTAGTCTTATTTACTCTCATGAGTTTATTTTATCCCCGGATTTCTGCTTCATTTTGTGTAACAGTAGATACTCTTCCAAAAGATCACTTTAATTTCAGATAGAAAAAAGAAAACAATGCTAGATTTATCAAAACTAATTGAATCTTCTTGTTTCCTACAGATGACTACTTATGGTGCATTTCTTCACAAAGGATCTTTCTGCCGTAATTCTTTCAATATTCTAGATTTGCTTGTAGTTGTTGTCTCACTCATCTCCATGAAACTTGAGTAAGTGCATCATAGACAGGCAAGGCTTCCAATAGGTCACTCGGGGATTTCTTGTAGACCATGCACCATTTATAGTAATCCAATAACCCAGGAGAGTAACATGGGATTGGTTATATGAATATTTGTAATATACATTTGTTTGGTTACCAGAGGGTTTGACAAGATGGTATCTTCCCGGTATTTTGGAGCAACTTCTCCCACTGGTAGATAGCATGGCAAATGGCAAGAGATTGTGAGAAATTTAGTTGAGCACACCTGAAGGGGACCAAGCTACTTACTGCTGCACTATAAGGGCTACTTGGAATATAAAATGTAGGAATATTAAAATATATTTCTGAAAATGCAAAATGTAGTTATTATTTTATGAAAACATGTTAACCACAGCTCATTAACTGAGATCTTCATGACTTGGAAACTGATGTTCCTTAATAGCAATATTCACAGCCAATGTCGGTCAAAATATTGACAGTCAGAAAGTTATTTTTATCCTTCCTTTTAGCCAGAAAAAAAGAAATCAAAATGAAAACTAGGGGTATATTTAGCCCTGACAGCTTAATCCAACTGACTGCTGGTTATGCAAAGACTTGAAAACTGCACAGATGTACTTTTTGTCTTTTGTTTCCTGCTTACACAAATTTTCTTTAAAGGTTTCTCTTAGTTACAGTGGCTGATTGTAGTAACTGGTAGATAAAAGAGTTCGAACAATGTTTTTGGATTTTTTTGTTCCTAGAGTCGGGAACAACTACCACATATGTGCAAGGGGAACTTTTACCTTGATCTTTACTTAGTCTAGGCTGAGATCTCTGGAGAAGGCATTTGAACATTGCAGGCTATCGTTCCTATGTTGTCCCTGTCTTGCTGTTTAAAACTGATAGCTATTCTGTTTTCATCTGAAATCAGGTATAAACTTGGCAAGACTGAGCAGGAGTGCCAAGTTTATACCTGATCTGAAATCAGGTATAAACTTGGCACTCCTGCTCAGACCATCAGTTCTGTTGTGTAAACACAGAGCAGGTGTACTCTAATCTCAAGGCTGAGAAATGAATGGGCAGAAGTTGATGCAAAAGTGTGGGAGAAAGAGATTTAAGAAGGTCTCCCAATACTACATGAGACGAATGAAGGCAAATATAAGGGGCCCCAGGATAAGGTTGCAGGATCCAATCTGGGTTGGTCACCGAAACCAGAGGGTCAGTCGCGGTTCCCAACCCGGATTGGATCCTTCTATATGGAAATTTATTTCTGTGTTCTAAAGTAGGCAGATCTTGTGCATGTACTTCTTTCTTTTCTACAATAAAGCTACTTACTATTTGCCACATTAATCCCTGAAGGTTTTCACTGTTATCTAATTCCTGAAAGCAGAGCTGAGTTTTGAGGTGGGCTGGGGGGAAATGTTATGGGTGTATAGCTATGCCTGGCCTGAAGCATGTCTTTTATGGAGTTCTCCTCTGAGGAGTATTCACAAGGCATGCTGGGAATTAGACAGCCACATAGAATTGTCTGACCTCCCTTCCTATTTTGGGAGTGCCCCAAGCCCTTCCTAAAAATAACGTCAAGGTCATATCTTCCTAAGCACACAGTATCTTTGACAGCAGGACTATGAATGTAACCACAAAGGTTGCAAAAGCATAGTAAAAGTATATTTCCCATTTCCTGCAACAGGTCCAGTACCATCTCAGTGGTGAAAATCTTGAGGGTGCTCAGGGTCCTGAGGCCATTGAGAGCTATTAACAGAGCAAAGGGACTGAAGGTAAACATCAACCCAACATAAACAGGGAGAAAGTGTGTTGTATGTCCTTATTTCTAAGTCTTGAATGCCATTTATAAGCTATTAGAATGCTTGAAGTAGAACTGTGGCATATATTTACACCAGTGCTGGGATTCAATTTTTTGTACTACCGGTTCTGTGGCTGTGGGCGTGACGTAGCGTGGCCTGGCACGGTGGGTGTGGCTTGGTGGGTGTGGCAGGGGAAGGATACTGTAAAATCTCCATTCCCACCAGACTCCAGGGGAAGGTTACTGCAAAATTCCCATTCCCTCCTGATCAGCTGGGACTTGGGAGACAGAGAATAGATGGGGGTGGGGCCAGTCAGAGGTGGTATTTACCG
>JAPKID020004941.1:0-11403 GCA_026931265.2 Tropidonophis doriae | reverse complement strand
GAAGGAAGGAAGGAAGGAAGGAAGGAAGGAAGGAAGGAAGGAAGGAAGGAAGGAAGGAAAGCTTTGTTTATATTTTGATCCAAAGCTTTATTCTGTTTTTCCATTAACATTATCATTTATTATTACACATATGTTTTGTTGAACTGGGCCTTTATTAAGAGCTAATCCAGCCTCATCCTGCCTGCATCCAGCACCCTCTCCTTCCCCATCTTGGGAGCATGATTTTATTTGATTATACTGGGTTGTCATTTTATTGGGTTAGGAATATTTATTTTTGTTGATTTTTTTTTTTAATGCTGTAAGATAGCTGCCTTCAATCTTTTAGGCACCAGGGACCGGTTCTGTGGAGACAGGTTTTTCTGCAGACCAGAAGCAGCAGCATTTCGTGTACTGTCTGCATGTCATGGATGGGGATTTACTTGTCTGCGCAGCCCAGTTACTGGCATGCCATGGCCCATGATGGCATCCGGTCCATCGACCAGGGGTTAGGGACCCCTGCTGTAAGAGCATGAAAGAGCATATGTCCAGAGTAGCCTTAAAATAAGATGGCTGGCAAGTGCATTTAAAAAAATAAATAAGTGAAAATATTAAGTCTCTTTCAAAATTTTAAAATTTCTCTTGTGTGGAATGTAAACATCTCTAGTAGGAATCCCAATGTTATTTCCAAATGAGCAAAAATGGAATAAAACATACTTGAATGACCATGAGGATGAAATGTAGCAGCTGATCTGCACTAGAGCAGGGGTCTCCAACCTTTGCAACTTAAAGTCTGAAGGACTTCAACTTCCAGAATTCTCCAGCCAGCAAAGTTGCAAAGGTTGGAGACCCCTGGGAATTCAGAGTTTGTAGAGATACAAAACCAAAAATAACAACTTTGCTAATTTGTTCAGTGAAATCGGAAAAGGGATGTTCAAAATCAAATCAATTCAAAATCCATCCATCCATCCACACACAAAGTAACAATTCAATGGAGATCTTAATATTAATATTAATTTAAGATTGAATCTTCAAACTATCATCATCAAGCAATCAGTCCTGAGTCAAGGACTACATGTAGGTTCCTCCTTGATTTTACTGTCAATGTGTAGAGTAGGGCTGTCAAACTCACCCCCCGCAGGCCAGATGCATAACACATTGTCCATGTCCATGCCTTGTTTAGCGAAGGAGAAAAAAGTCGTGATACGTCACATAACGATGCCATGATGATGCATGTTTGGCGTCCCTGGTGTAGAGGATTGTATAACAATGCAAAACAATAGCCAATTCACTAGAAATTTTAATGATTTAAATAACTGAATAATTCCTGAGATTCAAGGGATAGATTTTGCTGCCCTCTTTCAGCACCGGTACTTTGACCTTTGCAATGTTGGGGGGGTTCTTCCTCAACTTGATCTCTGACTCCTTCCTTGTTTTCCTTGCAGTCCTTGGGATTTGCACATCTTTTCTGTGTATCACCTGGTCCCTCTTGGATTACCACCAGACCCTGCGCAGCTTCCTGAAGGACAAACACAAGTTGGCCTTCCTGCCTTCGGTCCTCTACTTCCTGTGGAACTTCCTGTTGATGTGTCCTCGCATTCTCTCGTTGGCGCTCTTTGCAGTAGTCTTCTCATACTACATTTTTCTCCACTTTCTCGTCATCTGGTCTGTCATGCTTCTCTGGGTCTCCTTGCAAGGGACAGACTTAATGGAACATGTCAACTTTGAGTGGTTTTATCGAGCTATGGTAGCCGTCATCCTCTATTTTTGCTGGTTCAATGTGGCCGAGGGGAAAACGCGCGACCGCTCAACTATTTACCACATTTTCCTAATTCTGGATAGTGGCATCCTGATTGTCTCTTGGTGGTGGTACAAAACTCCCTCAAGCTGGGATTCCCAACTGTGCCTGACGCTCCTGGCTGCCCTGGTCTGTTATCCCCTTGGCATTGTCTTGAAATGCATCTACTACAAGTATTTTCATCCATCTGTGAAAACTACACCCAATACGGATTACAATGAAGTAGACAGCAATGGGCCTGGGAATGGAGATGTTGTTGTGTTCCGGCAAATGGTGATAGAAACGCCCGTCATCAACCATCGGACGTATAAACTCTCTCAGAATTTCTTTGCTGGCTCTTTGGCAGAGGAGACTCGGCATCAACAGAATGGGACTGTCAGCGACATATATCTATGAGCCTTGTTGTTTAGGGCAGCCAAGGTAACACTATAATTGAATTAAATTCAGAAAACATTGGTACCAGTTTGCCTGCTGAATCCTTGCCTATCTTTCTTCCAGGATTAACCATATAAACTAGACCAAATAAGCTGGGAAGAAAATGTTATTAATTAAGGATGAGCTTGTGCAGTTGTCCTCTTTAAGAGACTCTTTAGCAAGGGGTGGAAGATATGGAGCAACATCACCAGCAGATGTGGCCAAATAGGGCCTAAGTTGAAGAATGCTAGTTAGAAATGTAGTTATCAAATTCAGATGTTCCTAGGTACATCACTATTGTTTTTGATGTCTCTAATTCTGGATTCTAGGACTTGCATCTTGTTGTGGATTGCAATACTTCTCAGATCTGGTGCACGTTTCAAACTTTATACCTTTAATCTTAAATTCAGGCCTTCACTTCACTGTTCTTGACTGCCCACCTGCCTGTGTTCTGATGTTAGGCGAGAAAAAATTAGTTGAAATGGCCCTTGGTCACATGGTCCACCTTTTCTTTGATGTGACCATCGAAAGGGTTCCAAAGTGTCACGTCTACTTTTAACTAGTTCTTGTCATAGCATCTGAACTATGACATCAAGGTTTCTATGGATGTCATAGTTTATCTGGAAAAACACATAATCCTTAAAGCATAAGCTATAAACTGACTTTAACATACCACTTTGAAGATGAACTACAGTTTAGAATTTGGTGTAGTGCTATAGTTCATGGTGCTGAGACTTTTCCCGATCTCATTGAGATGAGGAAGTTCATAAACCTGGTAGCTCACTGTAATTATCTATAGTTTGATATGGGGATTGATGGAAATAGAATTCCAAAATACCTGGAAGATATTACACTTTGCTTTAATGCAACATCTGAATTACCTAGACTAGAGTACCTTCAGCCCTTCCCCTCGTTCTGCTTGATATTTTGGCCACCTGTGTCCAAATAGTTTATATTTCAAGAGTTTTGAGAGGACAGTCCTCATTCCAATTTCCAAGTTCTCTTGAATGAAGCTTAGAAAACATGCCTAACACTTCTTTGGCTCTCTTCCTATGCCATAATTTTTAAAAAGTCAGTCTTACTTTAGGTTTTCACGATGATCTGATTGACTGGAATCAGCAAAAATATGTATGACAAAGTGATGTGCATATTCAATTTATTCAAGCCTCCAATACAGAAGTTGCAAATCGGGAGTGGGGGGAATAGCAAAGCTGTAGGAAACGATTTAGTATACATACTTAAATGTTGTTGTTTTTTAATTCAAACTGTCTTGTTTTTCACTTCTGGAAGTGGATACACTTGTCCTAATCTCTCCCTCCTTCCACTAAACTGTTTCCCAATTTATTTTATATATATATATATATAGTAATGCCTAATTCAGTGCAACTGTTAATTTATTGCCACTTCTGATATGTTTAGGCTGAATAAAGTATTTCAGTTCCTGTTCATCTGTGCTATTTTCATAGCGTCTGCAAGGGGTCGTTAGATAAAGGGTTACATCCTATCCAGAAAACAATGGTAATTAAATATGTTGTCCATTTTTATGTCCACTATGTTGGTTGGGACCAGAATGCCATTACATTTTAAAGAGAAATTAGCTAGGGAAGCTTACAATTTCAAGATGGGTGCAGGTCCTGGCCAACAGTTAATTAGCAAGTAAGAGGATACTATGACCATATTTATAAAACTGGTAAATTTTGCTCCAATGTAACAAGGCAGTTTCACAGGTGGCTCTCCAAAGAGATCAGCTAACAGGTTTACTAGCATGTCCCCTACCATAAGGTACCTAAGATACCTTTCTGTGCTCAGTGTGTCTTCTCAGTACCAAGACCTGTCAGTTAAACTGCAAATCCAAAGCAAATGGCTACAGATAACTGTTGAGAGTCCTGATAGAATTTAATGTTCAAAATCCAGACATTTCTTTGTGGGCTAATGCGTGAGGCCATCAAAAGGTTTGAAAAACAAGCTTATGCTTACCTGTTCCTATAATTCAATCATATGTGATTTTATGATTTGAGTATGTTAAACATATTCCAAACGAAGCTTAATCTAGAAGCATGGAGGATCAGTATTGAATTCCCAGATCCTGCATAATTAGCTACCTCGGCAAGAACTACTGTGAGACAAATTTGAAAGGCCATAGGTCACTCATTGCCAAAGCCTTAATGTCATTTTTAAACAAACGTGATCAAATTGGGCATTTTTATTTGGGAACAAAGAAGCAATATCTAGAGTCTTGTTTCAGAATCTGAATCCAATTCTTGTGTAGTATTCAGCTAAAAAGAAAACCACACCCATCTAGCTTTTGATACCTATATTTATTGCAAACAACGTATTTAGAGGCAAAAAAGTAAAAGGAAATAAAAGCAGGCAGAATACCTTTTCACAGGTATTGATTTCCCTAAGTTCACACAACGCAACTCTCTTTTAGTAATCTTGGCCTGATGAGGTAACTTCTGCTGGGGACAATAAAGGCAGAGCCAAGTATAAAAGCCCAGTATCCCACTGACGCCACTTAAGAAAAGAGATTTAGATTTATCTCCTGACTTAACAGAGAACACCTTGAATAAGCCCTGTAGGCAAGGTAGGGCAAAAGACCTGTGGAGCTGACAGAGCTTGATGATTTTCAGGAGATTTTCAGGCAAGAATTTCTGATCTTCACTATTTGAGAGAAATCACAGTTCCCACGGCTATCCAAACTTGACAGCAATTCTGAGAAGAATTTCCAGGAAAAGGGGAAAATAAAGAACAATTGAAGGGTTGTATAGAAAATAAAAGACTTTATTTTTTTTTCCAGTTCACAGGACAGTTGCCATTACATAGAACATGATGTTTAAGGAATCTATATAGCCATTTAATGCCCTCCAATCACTACCATATTATAAGCGCAGCTGACACCAAGACGTTGACAGGATCCTGAGGGAGCAGCTGTAATTTACTTTTGCTTAGGGCATGCAATTGCAGTTGCAGCCTATTTCTCACACTTGGTGGGATGTGACAGCCTCCCACCTACTTCAGATGATGCATGTCCATCCACCTTTGCATTAGGGAAATAAAAAAAGGCATGCTTGAAAGCTAAACAGTGGGAAGGAAGGTGGCAACACACTGGTTTCCAAATTCTACAAAGGCCCAAGAGAAAAAGCAGGCAGCAAAGTCATTGGTGCGAGAGCTGAATGGATTTTTGTAAAAGTTAATGCAGAAAATGTACCATCGCCCTGAGTGGTTTAGGGAAACAAATCATGCCATGTATATTGGAGAGGAGGCGTTACAAAGATGAGAACCTGATGCCAAAAGCTTCCCACATGGTCAAAGGTGTTTCCAAAACCTGGCAAGGGGCTTCTTTCTAAGGGGAAAAATCCCCCCACCTCTAAGCCAGTTTCCTGGGGGCTCAACATTCACTGGCTATGCTGACTGAGATTGCTTAAAAAAATAGAATCATAAGATTAACTTTCAACACTGAAGAGGCTTTTATGCTCTTCTCTTCCACGCAACGGTTGGCGTTTCCAGGACTCCGGGAAGAAGTTAAGGCACAAGAGTTATTTCCAAAGTCAAGCAGGGGTCCCTCGAGGCAAATGACTTCCACACTTTTGCTGAGAAATAAAAATTTGCAGGAAAGCGACTGAACAGAACAGGGGTTCTTTCTAATCTGTATCTGGTGGAGAGGGGGAATCTGGGAGGGAGAATATATTTTTATCCAATAAAACACTGCTAGGCCTGTCTTTTGAAGGATTTGTAAAAGACACTGGGCAACAAGGAGGCTGGGCATCTCCTTGAGCATTGATCTGCCACATCAATGTCTACCATGCACTTAACATCAAAAGGAATGACCCTCACAAGGAGCCACTGTTCTGGTCTGCCATTTAGTAGTGTAAGGGTGACTTCCATTTTTGTTTACCATTTCAACAGCTTCCAGGTTGACAATCAAAAGAAAGTGGTAGGGAGGGCAGCGAGAAGTTGCAGGGGGTGCAAAGTTGCTATCCAGCCGAAGCCGAGATTACAGTACTGAAAAAAAAATTAGGTACGAAAACTGAAGAACCTACTCTTACAACATTAGCAGGCTGCTATCTCCACCGTCAACTTCTGCAAAGGAGCTGGAGAGATGTCTTTTGCCCTGGCGGTTGAAATAAAAATGTTCTGCAGCGCTGTAAGCCCATCCTCACCCCCTCCCTGGCACCTTGTTCTACTCAAATCCTTGCCTCAAAAAAATTGCAGTGCAAGTAATGGCAACAAAGAGGACACAATCCTTGGCGCACGGGAAGTGAGCATCTGAAGGGGACTCCTATCGTGGATTGGCAGGGTTGCCATCTCGGATCTAAGAATAGGAGCTTTCGTGTTACCCAATTATGCAGGGGCTGAAAAGAGGGGACAATTGGACTCTAGGACTCTTGTCCTCACTTAAAAAAATATACCATATGCTAGTCAAGTGGGTATATTTGCTGGAAAAAGAATCAGGGGACAGCCATGGTGCCTCAAGGGAATGGTTGGATTTTTTTCGGTCCCTGGCTTACTAGGAAAGAATAGAAAGCTCCCCTTTATCCAACACATCTTTTGTTATTTTCCCCCTCCACCCCACCCAACATATAAACAGTGCTATTTCTGAGCTTTGCAAGAAAGGAGACATGCCTGGACCCCTTTCTGTAAAAAAAATAAAAAATTAAAAAATCAATTTGCCTTCCTTTCCGATTTAACAGCTTGAAAAAGTCTGCAGGGGGCAAAAGTATTCTACAAAACTACTGCTTTTCTCTTCTTTAATATAATATCACAGAGGGCTGCCCAGGGAGAAAGGCCTTTGCTGCTGGAGATTCTGCACCTGGAAGTTTCCCAAAGTTCCCTTTTTTTCCAAAACCCCCCACAAAAAACCCAACCCCACAGAGAACCATTTGAGCACCGGAGCTGCATTGCCAAGGCTTGGTCAGCTCTCCAGGGAAAAAGCAGCGATAGGGAGAAGAACCTCCTGCTGTACACTTCCATTGGCTGCATTTCTTTGCCTGGATGAACGAAAAAAGTCCCCAGACTGGTTCCTGTTTAAGCCACGAGGTGACTGTTGGGAGCAGGGCCAAGATGCTTCGTGCCCAGGTCCTCACAGAAAGTCTAATTCGAGGGCCTGGTGAAGGGACACCAGATCCGCATGATTTGTGATTCTCCAGAACGGCATGTTGTGCTGCAAAAGAAGAGAAAATGTACGCTGAGGAATGGGGCGCTCTCTGGCAAGGGGGACAAGGTGGGGTGCAAAGGAAGTGGTCTCCTTAAGGCTTTTTCTGCACAAAGGAGGGCACAGTGAGTGGTATGAAATTCTGCATTCTGATTCCCCCCTCTTTTTGGAGGGTGGGGAGAGACTTTGTAATTTTAGAGAAGTTGCGCTAAAATTTACAGCAACTGTGGCTGGAGGAGTGCGATGTACTTTGGATTCCAGGACGGAGGGGATGCATTCCAGAGTAGCAAGAGACAGCAAGGTTTAGTGTGGGAGGAAAGAGTTAAAGCAACTCTTCCCTACCAGATTCTCAGTCTTTAATGGTGCAAATCGCTTGCTTTAGTTTGTCCATAGGTGGAGAACCATAAAGGAATTATTAGGGCACTGATGATGTTACCTAGCCTGGAAATGAAACACCTGCAAGAAAATCACGGAACTCAAGAGAGCATCAAGGATCCCACAGTTCAACCCTGAGCTACAAATATTCTCTTTTATCGGTAATCAAGATGGACAGTGATTAATGTTTATATATATTTATACATTAGGGTGTAGCAATATACGTATGCATGTATATAGCATGTCTATATGTGTGCTATGTATGTGTACACTTTTGAGCGCAAAAAACAGAATTTCATTTTTAATGTGTGACAGTGTGCCCACAGGGAAAAAAATGATAATAAAAGTTATGTTATCTTAATGATTGCTTAGAAGAACCTATGTGTCTTTCATAGGTTTTGGAGCCTGACAAAGAGTTCCAATGTTGAGAAAAAAAAGTTCTTTTGGAGGGAGGGGGGGGGGTGTCACAAAACTTTCAGATCCCAGACTGCCTATTTTTCCATTATTATTTATCATCATTGTTATCATCATCACTAGATCCAATTGTCCTTCTGAAAACTCAAGATTCTCTGCTCATTTTTAGTGCATATCAACCCAGTGAAGTAAATTATGTATGACTAGAGTATGACTAGCCCAATATTAGCTGCTTGGTCTATGGGGACTTGAATTTGGGTTTCCACAACCAAGTGTAACATTTTAGCCACCACATGCAGCTTTCTTCATGCAGCAAGAATACATGCCCATAATCTGAATGGTGCTGACTAATATGGGCAAATGTAATATTTGCTTTCTGAGAGTTGGAGTCACCCAAGAAAGGAAAGTTTAACAGCCCATCAGTCAAGGTATTTTCTGATCTATGGATGTACCCGGATGAGGGGTGGCCAAGGCCCTGGATAGCCCTGAAGCAGAAGCTGCAGTCAAAAAGCTGGCAGAAACGGGCAACAGACCATCCTGAGTGCTAAGAGGAGAAAAAGAATGAAGCCCACAGTCACCTGCTTGGCTGCCAATTCTTCATCACGGCCATCTCCAATCACCACATAGGTGACCTTCTTTCCAAATCGAGAGATAATTCGTTCAAAACAGCTCTCTTTACCTGCAGGAAGGGACACGTAACTTTGTGATAAAAACAAAGAAATACTTGATTCTGATGATTTCGCACATTAAAGTCAGTCTCTCTCTCTCTCCCTCCCTCTTTCCATATTCAACTTGCACCCAATGGGAATTCCTAACACCACCCAGAGGAATTTGATGTAATTAACTTACCTATTTTTGTAGCACTATAAATATTCTCAATGGGGAACACTTCCCCAAGTCCATAAAGCAGGACTTTGGCCAGAGCTGGCACTAGCTGAGTGGTTGTTATCAGGACATTCACACAATTTTTTCTAGAGGAAAACAAGAGGGAGGAAAAGAAGATATATGTGGGACATGTATATTTGCCTTCTTTCGTAAAAGATCTGTTTACACAAATGACAAAGAAAAAAAAATCTCAAAACCGACCTCTAGACGCAGCGGGAAAAGAATAACAAAAGGGACGCTCAATTTAAATCTATGCAACAATGGCCACAATTAGTCATGGCCGGAGGCCAGTATTTGCAAATTCTTAATCATGAATGAAGAGCAGGTACATATATTGCTTCTCCTTGCAAAGCCTGGAGGTTTGAAAAATTGAGACAATGTGATAGGCTAACCTGGAATTCTGGTTTGATCTTTTAATAAGCTGTGAACAAACCATAGCTGTCTCACTGGAGCAGAATCCTAAATAGCTATTCCAGAATTGTTCCAAGAAGAACAAATAAGAGTGCATCACCACAAGGCTCACCCAAGGTTATATTAACATTCTAAACAATTCTGGCTTATCTTGCTCAGATGTGACCTTTAAGTTTGGGTGCCCAGTTCATAAGGTTTTCCACTGAGACATGATGTTGTGGCCCACCAGCAGCTGGTGGCAGACTCAGACAGTGAGGAGGTTGGGGAGGAACATGGCCCTGGGGAAGGCTCTGATGAGGGCTCAGTGTCAAAGACAGAGAGGGGGCCAGGGCCGTCTAACAGTTATCAGCTGCCTTCAGTGGGGCAGAAAAACAGCTGGAGCCTGTTTCCAATGTGTGCATGTACAGAGCTGCCAGGAGAAGGAAACAGCCAAGGAACAAGGGCTGATTCAGGAGTAAAGTCACAGGTGGACAGTGAATGGCCCCTCCCGTAGGGAATAAAGAGAAGCAAAAGGGGAGGGGAGTTTGCAGGAGACAATTAGTTCAATTCATTAGGGTGAAGACCTGTTCCTGACTTCTTGCCAAATAATTGCTGCTACAGCGTGGCGTTTGGAAGATATCGGCCCGGCAGTTTTCCAAGCCTGATAAAGGCCTATAGTTGTGAAATCTCATGAAAGACTGTTTGCCAGGACTTTGCTGGAGAGGAATTCCCTTTCACCTAAATAAAAGAGGATTTATCGGGACGAGGAGTCTGCTTCATGATCTTGGGAAACCTAGGTCAGAACACATGACCACCTCTTTAGAATTCAGGCTGGATGTTTCTAACACTATGCTGTTTATGCGACAGTTCATCATACACCAATGTGGTAGCAGACACTGTACCAGAACTATTCTGCTACACGGGAATCATATGTTTGTACCTGGACTGAATGAGCAAGAGGGATTTTAATGCTGTTCCCAACCAAGAATCTGTTAACACTTCTATATCTTCTCTTAATCGCTGTAGTGCTTCTTTTTTCTCAGGACTGAGGAGAGCTAGAGCAGAAAAAAACCCAAATGAAGTTAATCAGTAAATAGAAATATTATTAGTCTCATGGACCAACTTTGTGATTTCTGCATTCAATAAATTGGGGATTATTTTTCCAATTCAGAGATGTCTTTATGAAAACAGCAGAAAGTAAATTTTCACATACTCAATCAGACCATCAAGTTTTTAAATATTTTCTTTTCCAAACTGTCTTTGTGCAATAAATCCAAACCAAGTTAAAATTCATAAACAGATGCATATAAAACATCTCCTATTACTCCAGTCAGCATTGTCCTTCTCTAAAAAAAATCTTTGTAAAATGACTTTCACATGACATACGAACAGAGCTAATGATAGAAGTAGGGGATATATTTTTTACCACAAGAAGAAAATAACATTTATAAAAATAAAGGATAGGTTTGGTGTGGTTAAAAAGTACTGTGTGAAAGTAAATTCTCTGAAGGTACTTCACAAAAAATGGAATCCTGCATTTTCCGTACAGATCTGTGATGTGTGACCTTCGATTCCCAGAATTCTATAGCCAGCAAGGTCACGGGGAATCCATTGGGAGCATACTCAATCAAAGAGTTTTATTTTTATTTATTTATTTTTCAAATTTATAGACCGCCCCCTCTCCCCAAGGGGACTTGGGGCGGTGCACAGGCAGAATAAAACCCCATAAAACACGATAAATAACGACTAAAAACATATTAAACCAAAAGCATTCCTGTGCTAAAACCCATTAAGATAGAGACTAAAACTTACCCAGGTAAAATTTAAAAAACCTAAAACTAATTTAGAAAATCTAAAACTAATCTAAAAGGGAAGACAGTCGTCAGGCCAGCCCGGCCTGCGTAAAAAGATGGGCTTTCAGGACGCGGCGGAAGAGGCGGAGGTCTGTGATGGTTCTGATGTCTGGGGGGAGGTTGTTCCAGAGGGTGGGACCCATCAC
>JAPKID020004940.1:0-11403 GCA_026931265.2 Tropidonophis doriae | reverse complement strand
GTATGTTTTTTAAAATCCTGTGCACCGCCCCGAGTCCCTTTGGGGAGAGGGGGCAGTTATATAAGTAATAAATTATTATTATTATTATTATTATTATTATTATTATTATTATTATTATTGCCTATTTGTTCTATGTTTATGCCATTTTTCCATCAATATTTCAAAGGTTATTCACAACTTCCTTTGACTCCTGCGAAAATCAAGATGAGAGAAAGTGAATGACTTAAACTCAACCAAAGAATATTTTCATGTATGGTTAGCAACATGGAATATCAGGCTGCCTTTCTAGGTGAGACTTGAATTTCAATAACAGTTTAATCTATTTTTTTTAAATTAATAGCTTAATTTACCAAATATGATGAGATACCAATGTTTTACCTCAAATCACATGAGGGCTCAATGAAAGGACCTCACCATTCAGTCTGATTTGGCAATCTTATGAAAATTTATACATTTTTTTGATGTTGATTCTTCTTTGTATCACATTTAAGAAATGTATTTCAAATAGAACTGCTAATATTAAAACTAGACTATTTATCTATGCATTTTGTGCTACATGCTAAATAAATAAATAGGCAGTAGACCAATTTTCATTTCTATTTGTTACTTTAGGCTTTACTTGTGAATGGCTAAGAATGATGCCCAGAAGACAGTTCACACAGAGCGAATAGAGAGTCTGTTTATATAATCAAATCTGTAGACAAAATAAGGTTTCAACATTACCAAACTCAGGCTAGATCAATAAAGATCCTCCATAAACTTTAGCACTATGAAAATGTCATGAAATCCAAGTAATAAATCTCAGACTCAGGGCTGAGAAACTTTGCAGCAATAATAATCTGGGATTACACTATCCCAAAATAAACAATAACACTTAATGCCTGGGAAATATTAGATAACATTAGATAACAATAAGAATGAATAGAGAAATGTGTACAATTTCTTCCATGAATATTCTCTAGGAAGTCTATATAGGAAGAGGTGATTTGTAGCAGTGATGGGATTCAATTTTTTTTTTACTATCGGTTCTGTGGGCGTGGCTTTGTGGGGTTGCAGGGGAAGGATGCTTCAAAATCCTCATTCCTTTCCTACCCTACTAACCTACTTTCCAGCTTTCTCCTGTTCAGGGCAACAAAAGAAGATCAGCTGGGAGGCTGGGAGGGATCCGGGGTAGGGCCAGCTCTCCAAACTACTCAAAATTTCTGCTATCGGTGCTCCAGAACCTGTAAGAACTGGCTGAATACCACCTCTGGTTTGTGGCTTTTGCAATAGCTCATATAATTTAGAAATCTTCTACTTTTAGAGAATGAAATGTTTGTTTGTTTTTTTACTGCAAAGACAGCAAATATCGTACAAGCAAATAAGGGATGAAATAAATGCAGTCAGGATTGGCATGACCAGTTATTCTTTTTCTATCTCTACTGAATATACAAATTGACTTTGATCCTGCAAGAGATGTTTATGTCCATATGAAAGTGGTATCTGTGGGAATGTGTATACTAATGGTTATGAGATGACACAGTTAAACTTTCTAAAAGCATTATTTGGAGTAAAGCAATTACTCCTTATGTCTGCAAGAATGAAATTTACCACCACAGGAAAGCATAAAAAGTCAAAATAACAACTGTATGTTGAATATAAATGATGCTATAGTAAATGTCACCTTCTACTTGTTACAGGCAAGTACAGATTTAAAAGGCACCCAGAGAGTTATTTTGTATAGAGGTTGAGTTATGGACTTTTCAAAATATTTTGAAGATTTCCTCCCCTCACCCTACCCCAGCTCACATTTCTCAAAGTAATATGTTTACTATTTCAGAAAACTAAAAACTTAAGTCATTGGAATGTACAGAATTTATTTTTATGACAATTCCAGTAAGACTATTATTTGTTCAAAAATAAAAAATATTTAGCATTACCCACAATGAAGAAATAGTTGGTGAAGATGATGGAATTTGTGACAATGGCTATTTGATTTTAGAAAAAAACATATACATTTATAGTTAGCTGGAAACCTTTATACCTTTTTATAAAACAGAACAAATTGCATTCATGATTTGTAGATTTGATTAGTAAAAGAAACTGGGTATTAGAAAAGAGTTAGCTTTTTTGTAATCATGGCAAGACTTAATTTTGACATTTTACTTATATTTGTTGCAAAGGAAATTGAAGGCTTTTCTTCCTTCTGTCTGAATCCATCGGGGCCCATCTCATTGGTAATGTTTTTTTTGCGGGTTGTGACAGATAAGATCCATATTGATTTTGGAGTATCTACTGGCGGTAACCTTTGAAAGGTCAGACAATGCACCGCCACAGAATATTATCTATCAATATCAGGGGGAGCACAGAGACAGGGATGACACCTAATCACAACACAGTTGGCGAGTCATAAATCTAAACTTGATGTGGCTGGATGCAGGTAATAGAGAGCTGTGGTCAGGAAGGTGGGAAATGCTGCAATCACATCAACCGAGAGGTTGGCCCCCAAACCAGAGAGCCACCTTCCTTCCTTCCTTCCTTCCTTCCTTCCTTCCTTCCTTCCTTCCTTCCTTCCTTCCTTCCTTCCTTCCTTCCTTCCTGTAGTCAGCCTGGAGAATCATCTGCTGGGAAGTGAATTGCTAAGCCTTCCATCTTTCCAAGGTGGGTCAATTGAGGACCCAGATGGTTGGGGGGGGACAAGAGGCTGACTCTGTAAACCACTTAGAGGGGGCTGTAGAAAGCCCTGTGAAGTGGGATATAAGTCTAACGGCTATTTATGCCTTAAGAACAGGGTTTCCCAGCCACTTGAAGACCCTTGGATTTCATATCCCAGAATTTATTTAATTTATTTATTTGTTTATTATTTACACTTACATACCGCCCTATCTCCCAAAAGGGACTCAGGGCGGTGCACAGAAGAATAAAAAGTAGTAAAACACAATGACAATACAAAAGTTAAAAATAGATTAAATACTAAATCTGTGCTAAAAACGTATGGTTAAAAGCAAGTAAAAATTATTATAAAATTATTATAAAATTGGGACTGTATCGTTAAAAACTGTGCTAGGCCAGCCGCATGAAATAGATATCTTTTAAAGGTCCGACGGAAGAGGAGTACGTCTGTGATGGTACGAAGGTGATGGTACGAATTCCCACCAGCTAGGGGAGTTCTGGGAGATGAAGTCCATGTGTTTTAAAGGGAAATTCTGCTTTAGGAAGTGAAAAGTCCCTCTATAAAAAGGTGAAGCCCTTTCATTAATTATTTTTATTCTAACCCAATACACTTTGTGTCAAGGGTGGGAGATGGCCGTGTCTATGACTCACAGGCAAATCCGTGAGTCACTGCCAGGATAATGACTGAATTGCCACCGCCATCAGCCACTGCCTCGTTCTTCAACCAGCCACTTGCTTATAGACCAGACTTTGGTCCAAGACTTTCCAAAACGATGAGGGGGACTTTTTCTGACTGATTGCCCTGAGTGGCCATTCAGTGTTTGGAAAACATGTCCTGGGGTAGTTGTGAGTGCAGGGGTTATAGGTTGTTTTTTTACAGAGGCCAGAGTTGTAGGCCTGTGCTGTGTTCGGTCTCCCTTGACACCTTGGTGGGCCAAACGCTGCCGGCAAACTTGGTTAAACTCTCCCCACTCGTCAGTGGTGATGCCAAAGCAGGTTGTGTGGAAGTGGTGGGCACAGGTGAGCCCTCATGTCCTCCCATTCGGAGATTCGAGTGTTTCTCTGAACCTCCCAGTTATGGGTTTAATTGCCTCTGGTTTCAGGTCAGAGCTGAAAAGAAGGAACCTGTGAGAAGGGAGCCTTCCCTCTGGCAGCTCCTCCATGTCTGAGTGGCCCCCGATGCGAATGAGAACCCATCGCAATAAGCTTGCAGGCATGAGTCACCGAAACCTAATTTTCCACTAAGAAATTGCCCCTTTCACATAATAATCCAGACCCATTTGGCTCCTTTTGTGAGAAACACAATTTTCACCTTGCGGTATTGTTCAGCCTGATCATTATCATCTGTTTACACCTGTCTCATGAACAAAACGTCCTGTTTTCCATCCACTTTTCCTCCTCCCTCTGCTCCCTCCCACCCACGTTTCATGCAGTTTTGGGGTGATGTTGGTGGGTGGTGACCCCTCCACTTCGGTAGAGTTCCACACGAATCCTTCCCGCGCTTCGTGTTTGGGCTTTGCGGAAGGGACTTTGGAGGCACAGGCAGATTTTCCTCTCAGTCAGATTTCGGACATGCTGATTCTTGGCCTTAAAAATGCCCTTGAAGCAGGTACGGCAAACAGCCGAGTCCAGAGTTTTACTGCTTTTTAAGAAGAGCAAAACTACCCAGGTGACTGCATCTGGCACCGGCAAAAACCGTTGGCATCTTCCGTTGGAGTTCCTTGATACTTTGTTGGGGTCTGAGGACCTTCATCTTCTTAGATTTCAGTACTGCAGAGTCAAAAATATTGGCTGTTTCGTCCCTAAATGCCTCTTGTGTCTGTCGGCTGATTCCTGCTTAGGGAAACATTGGATACCGTCATTCTATCTGCCGACTTCCAAACAGTCAGAGGCCGTTCAGTTGGGGCCATTGCAAAGTCTCTGCTCATCTTAAACTTCCATGTCATGTGAAAGCATCATGAGTATCGAGGAGGTTTTGGCACTCAGCGGTTATTTCCATGAGGGGCTTCTTAGCTCTGTCTTCATTGGGTCATCTGGTAGCTAAAAGGAGCATCTGGGAGAAGCAACCACAGTCTCCAGTGAGGTTGTGACCTAGGCAACTTTAAGACTTGTGGACTTCAACTCACAGAGTTCTGTGAGTTGAACTCTGTGAGTTGAAGTCCACAAGTCTTAAAGTTGCCAAGGTTGGAGACCCCTGGCCTAGGGGGTTCTCCAGCTGAGAACTAGCCCTTGTGTCATCTCAGTAAAGACAAGATGACCATAATATATTGGTTGATAGATATGAGGTGGATTCCTCGCTTCCTTCATTTTTATGTTCCCATTTTCTCTAACTCCAGTTAGTTACTTGTGAGGAAGAATGTTGAGCCCGTAGTTGCTTCCATCTGGGATATTACATGGCTTCTGTCATTTCCCATTTCTGCATGAAATGGCTGGAAGAGGTAATTTGGGGGCAAGGAATCATTGAGGTGATAGCTTTTTCAGACTATGCAACATCAATGTTTTTCTTAAAAAGGAGCATTTTTTAAAAGGGGGTAAAAAGAACAATAAAATATACTTTCAACAATACTCATTTCTTATCTTTAACATATGGATGGTGGTCAATAGGTTGTGTGAAGATGCCTAGGGTAGCATATTTCATCAATGGGATGTTCTAAAATCATAGAATTTATCTGACAGTTTCCCTAATTTGGTGTTGGGGTAGTTGTGAATGTTGAAAATCCACCTTTACAAATAGATCTCAATATAGATATGGAAAAGCCAATAAAATCCTCAGTGCCTTTTCACTTAAACGCTTGTATTCTTTGTAACCTTTCGCCAGGAGTGATCCCCCCACCCTTCTTTCAGTGTGACATTTGAGGAGAGACGAACAGCGAAGTCTCCTCTTTATTTGTCAATAAGGTAGTTCTTCAGTGAATGAAATTGAGTAGATGTCAAATCAACAGAAAATGTTATCTCAGATCTTCAGGTGGTTCAGCGAAATGACATTCCGCATAATATCACTTGAGAAGCATTGTAGACGGGCATTTTTAATTGAAAAATGCCACCAGCTTTACGTTGGCACGAAAAGGGGCTCTTAATTTCCATGAGTTCCGTAAGCAAAATAAACATTGCGCTCCCACTCGAGAAGAGAATGGTAGCTTTTCTTTTGTGACCCTCTTAAGTGCTTTGAACTTGAAGCTGTGAGTTCAGGAAGGAGAATGCCTCGTTCAGATAATGAAGGCAGAAGAGATTTCATAAAACGCGCCGAGCCATCTTCTGCTTTAAGTGTCCTCATCAAGGTGTTTAAGAAGCAAAACGTGTTTTGTGAAAGAGATGAGTGCTTCTTTATGGGGAACAATTGGATATCACGAAGCAGACGTTTTGTGAAGGAGACGTTTCTGGTACCTGCAGTGGGATTCATCCCATGGGGAACAATCGTCTGGGGAAGCCTAGGTCAGTGTCTGGGGAGCACACAGTGAGAGGTTATACTCAAAGCCGTTTTCCCTGACATGATGCTTTCCAAATGTTTTGGAATCATGATCAGTAAAATTCCAAAATGGCTTAAGTATGAGGACCATGATTAGAAATTCTGGGCAGGACAGATCCAGAAGATATCACACTGAGGGAAGTTCTCAAGAACGTCTCTCTACTTCTTGTTCAGGATTCTTTTCTTGGGAAGCCAACCAAGCTTCTGAAAAGCCCAGCAATGAATGGCCAGGGGTGAGGAACTCTGGCACAGAGACAGTTGGTCTCCTCCTGGTTTCAGTCTCCAGCCTCTTGCTCTCCAAAAGCTCCCTTCTCCTTCCCTGCCCTTCCTGCCAAAAACCGCCCCATCTCCCTTGAACACGACCTACGTAGATGACGTGTGCCTTATCTAGAGAGCAGTGGCTGCAGTTTCCCTCCATGAAGCCCACACAGGCCTTCGTAGTCCTCCTGCTGCTGCATATTTGAAAAGGCTAAAATGCATCAGGCGGGTTTGTCATTCCTATTTTCTTGCACTAATTCTGCTGGAAAAAACGAAAGGAAGGCGCATAATGTCGATGTTTTCTTCCCGACAGCTTCATCTTAAATCGCCCCTTGTATTTTCTTGGACTTGAACAGATGTCACTAAATTAACTCCATTGAAAGAGATGGTTTCATATTGTCAGCATAATTAACATACATTGTCCATTCTTCTCAGAACTTTCGGTTTTTGTAATTGAGCACCATTTTTTTAAAATAGTCTTGACGATTTCCCACCCAGATGTAGCATCTTGTGGTGACAGTCTAGCAAAGCCCACCAGGGGTGGCTCAGAGCCAGCATTTCCTTCCCCAACGCTTCACAGCCAGCTTCCTATTTCCGCCCTCTGCATCTCGGAGGGCGATGATGGTCCCACTGCAGGTCAGAGGAGGTTGGAGAAGTCAGGTTGGATTCCTGAACGTATCTCTCACCAGAGAAGCCAGTAAGAGATGGAGCGCAGATGTTGTGCAGGCCTCAGGCAAGAGCCCAGATGGGACCTGCTCAGATAGAGACTGGTTTTCTCACCAGTATTTGGGATGTACTTTTAAATTTCACTCAGTTGTGCAACTGAATCCTTTCTCAGGGGGCTCATGAAGGAGAATGCTCTGCCAGTTGCCATCTTCATTTCCCTGGATGCTCTTTGGACCAGGAAGGCACCTGGAGTGCTTCACCTCTTGGCAACGCTTCTCGTTGCTTCCTCTGAAAGAAACTGTCCCTGCATGGTGCAGAGGTGGAACAGGGTAGGAGTTAACACTAGAAGAACCTGAGTATGACTCAAGTTAAAGCTGGGTGTGAACTAAGGCAGAGGAGAGAGCAAGGTTGTTGTCAGTTTCGTGAAAGGCCGAGAGGCTCCCTTATTGGACCTTGAGAAAGGAATGCAAACCACTTTGCTAAGGTTTGGGTGCCACCCTTAAGCCTATGAAAACTCACTTGAGTTCCCATTCCTGATGACCTCATGCAACTCCTTTGACAGCACCGTGGAGGCCATTCACTGCTCCCTTGTTAGGGAATATTTCTTCAGCTTCCCGGTCCCAGCTGGGACGGGAGATTTCTGGGATTTCATGGGATTTCATCTAAGTTCTGAAGGGATTTGAGCCCACATAGCTTTTCTGAAGCCTTCTGCATGTTGCTGCGGTCACAGTGGTGGGGCGGTGAAATCCGAGTCACCAGAAAGGGCGAATGAAGTCAAACAAATGACTTTGGATATCGGTGTGGGCGAAATGATTGCAAAAAGAACAGATTGCTCAGTGCTACCAGAAGTAAAGCCAGCGGGCTCACTGAAGGACTCATCATGGAAGTTGAGGTTAAACATTTTGGACTGATAGCATGAAAACAAGAGTCATAAGAGCAGATTCTGATACTAGGGAAAAAATAAAGGGCCACCAGAAGAGAAGATACCATCAACAAGGACACAAGCCGGAGCTCACAAGAACTCCCGGGAGCAGCTGCTGACGGCCAATCCCAGCCAAGTGACAGCTGTCAAAGCACAGAGTGTGGGGAGCTGAACGTCACATACCAGCTCCCTCCACTCAGGCAGATTGAGCCCTTTGAGACTAAGGGACGTGTGTGTGTGTGTGTGTGTGTGTGTGTGCTTTGAACATCCTTAGAAGTATTGCCTCACTACCAGCTGAATTGCCGCACAATTTAGCTCCAGAGAAAGACGCAAACAAATTGTGTTATTTTGCAGGCCTGCCCGTCGCAAAGCCTCCATTGATCTCATTTTGGAAGAGAAAGACCCATCCTCATTTATGAGCTGGGATTCAAGAAATTCCAGAAGTCATTTCCTCTTTGTTGATGTACCTTTTCTCCCCCTGCTGCAGCCGATCTGTATTTTGCTGGAGCATCAATCAAGCAGAAGCTCCGAGAAGAAGTTGGGTTGGTTTGTCATTATAGCGGAAGAAACACAATTAGGACAGAGACCGAACGTTAGGAGAAGCGACGTCCCCTTTCCACTCACTGCAAGGCAGGCAACTTGCAACCGGCCATGGTGAGATGCCCGTCCGGTCTTAGAGCTGCTGTTCAGATGGTGTTTTCTTAATCTCCATCACAGCTGAGAAGGCGCCTCCCGTTTTCTTTCTCTCGCCGAGCCAATGAAAAGAAGGGGCCAACGGAATCTCTCTCCCCTGTTGCTACATCAACCGAGCCTTGCATTTCTCTCCAATTTGTTAAACTCACCAGCGCATCTCCGTCATAATATTTCAGGCATGATAAGTGTGGGGTCTTTTAAAGCGTAGCAACTCTATTATGTTTGACAGCCATTTACATGCGTGGATTTCATTTAGTGATTAGAGCTTTCTGGAATGTAAGCCAAAGGGATCCCTTCCTTGGGAAGCCCAGGAGATGAGATTATTAAGGGCTTCGTGGTGGCTGGAGAATGAAGCCAGTTACCGTTGCCCCCAATTCAGCCTTTGGGAGAACAATTAAGACCTCAAGCATCCCCCTTTCAGGGAGTGGGTGAGTTCTAAAATGCTTTCAGTGTTTTATTTATGCCAAAATCTAAATCATTAAAAAAAAATCATAAATGAACCGTCTGCCTGAGATCTTCTGTTTCGGAGGATAGTGCTGGATGAGAAGCATTTCTTTTTCTTCTTTTGGCCAAAGTGCAATTCCCATCAGCTAACTTTCATTAAACAACAATAAAAGTACACCCATCCCCAAACAGCATAAAGTGACATTAAAAGCTAATGAGCAACAGATCGGAATCGAAACACATGCATTAGAAAGCAGAAGACCTTAAAGATCAGAACGAAAGAGCCAATAAGCAAGGGACCTACTTCATCTAGGCTCCAGAGGTGCCCCACTGCCTTTCTTTGGAGCAGGGGGAGAAAGGGGACCTCCCCAGGGTGGGTCTGTACCACTGGTGGAATTCAATTTTTTTTACTACCGGCTCTGTGGGCGTGGCTTGGTGGGTGTGTCAGGGGAAGGTTACTGCAAAATCCCCATCCCCTCCCAATCAGCTGGGACTCAGGAAGGAGAGAATCGATGGGGGCGGGGCCAGCCAGAGATGGGTATTTGCCAGTTCTCCAAACTACTCAAACTTTCTGCTACCGGTTCTCCAGAACCTGCCTTAACCTGCTGGATTTCACCCCTCGTCTGTACCACTCAAGAGAATCCCCTTGATATTTGGGTGGGGTCATGGAGGAGAAAAAATGGCTTTCAGGTTATTCTCTTCCTCCCCACCACAACGTAAGAACCAGCCAGGATAGACTAGATGCTCCCACCAGGTGGTGGGAAGCCATCTTCAAGGCTGGCCTGTTGGACCACACATTTGATCCCCTCAGTCATTGATCGAGTGATCAAATCTCTTCTTGTAAAGAGGTGAACCTCTTTCTGCAAACCTTTGCTTTTTAAGTCCAAGCAAGTGTGGGAGCGAAGTAGACGGAGCCTTCCACTCATCAGGGCTGATCTAGAAGATGACCAGGCTGAACGCGAGAGGGGTGGGGGCAAGTGCATCATCAGTCTTGAGTCACTTCGTGCCCACAGCAGATCTAAGTCCAGTGCACCTTGAATCCCATTGACTCTTCTTTGCCGCCTATTTGTTTTGACCATTCGTAGTTGAGATTCTTGTAGGGAACATAAGCTTGTAGTAAACCTCTTTATTCATTCCAATACCCTGGACTTCCTGATTCCCCCTCCCCCCCACTTGACAAGTGACTTTTGCTAAAATTAGCAGTTTTCCTGGATTTGTTAGAACTTTTTTACTTTCGCATTAATGGGCTTACTTTGTTGCCTCATCAAGCCATGCCGGAGGATCTCTGGGGCAATCGGTGGAGGCCATAGCCTTGAATCGTTGTCAGGAAGGATACTAGGAGGAAGTATAGGAGACGCCCATGGAGCTGATGGGATGCAGAAGGGCGCCCCACTTGTGTGACACAGCCGTCCTCCAGCGCGCATTCCCCACGACTGCCAGGGTGCCTCCTATTTACTTGGAGTTCTAATGATTCCAAAGGAGCTATTATGGACTGTTATGTGGCTTACATCTTTAAACGGCGTAGTTAAAAACCTTTTGGAATTTAAAACTCATCAAGAAGCTTCTATGGTGAATATGCAAGCTGGGAAGATAGGATTCTAACTTAACATTAAAAATTACAATAGCAGATTAATTAAACGAAAGAAAGAGTGAAAAAGAAAGCATACAGATTACCATGTGTTCCATTTGGGCATAATTAACTTTAATTGGGGGGAAAATGTGCATTGTGAATATCTGCCAGAAATATTCCACTTCTCTAGCCCCATCCTTAGTCCAAAATCTACTGCTTGTGTGAGGGTGGTTTTTTTTGTCAGATACGGTTCACCAAAGAATTTTCTTTTGCGTTGCTGATTCCATTAAAAAAAAAATTTCAAAGAGAGAAAGAGGCAGGACCGACTGTAGGGGACTTTAAACCACCAGGGCCTCCAACCCATATCTTAGTTCACCAGAAGGCCTCAAGGAAGCCAGTTTCCAGGTAGGTGTGCAGGGGATGCTTGGAGTACCATCCGCCTGTCCTAAGTAGCTGAAGAAGAGCAAGACTTCGGCAAAGAAGCCAAGATGGGGAGCTCTGCAGGTGTTTTGGTCACCACAATATAAAAAAGATGTTGAGTGCAGAGAAGAGCAACAAAGATGATTAGGGGGATGGAGGCTAGAACATCCAAAGAACAGTTGAAGGAATGTCTACTCTAATGAAAAGAAGGACCAGGGGAGACGTGATAGCACTCTTCCGATATCTCAGGGGCTGCCCCAAAGAAGAGGGAGTCAAGCTATTCTCCAAAGCACCTGAGGGCAGGACAAGAAG
>JAPKID020004938.1:0-11405 GCA_026931265.2 Tropidonophis doriae | reverse complement strand
AGCCTTCATCCAAGAGATCATCCTCTAACAGTGATTCTGGCTCCCTCTTATGGCTGATTGAGGAAACAGCAGCCAATTACATTTCACTGTAGCATTTAAAGTTACAGACACCAATTCCAATCATGACATATATATATATATATATATTACCACTGGGATTACATTCCTAACATGTGTCAAAATCTCGATATTTTTGTAAAAAATAATAAAAGGCAAAACGTAAATAAAAATGAATAAATAAACATGTCCTAATCCTAGTTGCCCTTCTCTGCACTTTCTCCAAAATCTCAACATCTTTTTTTTTTGTAATGTGGGGACCAAAACTGAATGCAGGATTCCAGATGTGGCCTCACTAAAGTATTATAAAGCATTCCTAATAGTTCACGTGGTTTTGATTCTGGGCCTCTGTTGATACAAATTCCACAATGTCATCCTCACAATGGCTTTCCCTGCCCAGAGGCCAGTTTCCTAGCAGGCTCAGGGTGGAGTTTTGATTCCAGGTGAAATGGAGGAAGCCCCATTTAATAATGGCTTGGTTCCTACCACACCTTGATCGGGCTCTCTTTTCAAGCAACCAGCCCGTTGTCAGGCCTCCAGTTTGCTTGTGGATCTCTGGCTTGTCACGCTTTCTATTCTTCTACTAATCCATACCTCTCTCCGTCCAATCCGCTCCCACAGAGAGGGGCTCCTCCGGGTGCCGTCAGCCAGACAATGCCGGCTGGCGATGCCCAGGTGGAGGGCCTTCTCTGTGATGGGCCCCACCCTCTGGAACGACCTTCCCCCCGATATACGTGCCATCTCTGACCTCCGCCTGTTCCGCCAACATTTAAAATCCCATTTGTTTATCCAGGCCGGCCTGGCCTAATTTGTGTCTTCTGCCCTTAGGAAAGTAAATTGGTTGATTTTAAATTGGGGTTTTTTTAGCACAAGGGTATTTAATTTTTTTTTTTTTATTATTGTCTTTGTATTTTGTATGTGTTTTTAATATTTCCTTGTGCACCGCCCCGAGTCCCTCGTGGAGATGGGAGCGGGATATAAATACAATAAACTTAAACTTAAACTAGGTAACATCATCAGTGCTGGTAAGGAGTGGAGTAAAAATGACAGCAAACTGCACTTCTTAGTAGCACTGATAATGTTACCTAGTTTGGGCAATAAAACATCTGCAGGAGTACAGGCAAGTTCAGAGAGCCCCTCAAGTGTTATATCACCTTGGTGGTTTTTGTTTTCATTACCAGCATTCCTTATTGACCCTCTGCTCTGAAAAAAATATCCTTTTTCACTTATTTTTGTCATTTTTTGAAAAATGATCAGCGCAAGCAATTAGCATCCAGACATCCGAGCAGTGGTAGGTTGCCTGAACCTGTTCCGGATTCTCTTTTAACTTTGACATTGTCTGCCTCTAATTTGTGGTTGCTGATAGTTACAGCAGGTGTTGATTGACATAAGACTTCGACAGTATATTTGGTTGTGTGTCTTAGGGTTTTTCTTAATATGGAATACAACACGGACACACAGACAAGACTTCTTCTCATAACACTATTTTATTATACAAAATATAAATCTTATTTTATTCTGTTTTCCATTTCTAGTCTTTTTTAATCTATAAAGTATTTTTATATTCTATTACTATGTTCTTACACTTTTTAAAAATGTTAACTGTTTTTTAGTTCTTCGTATTCTAAATATCCCCCCTTTCCCTAGGGGCAGGTGGAGATGCTAAGTCTGAGAGAATGGTCAATTGTCTAGAGCCATGATGGCAAACCTATAGCATGCGTGCCACAGGTGGCACGTGGAGCCCTCTCTGCGGACATGCGAGCTGTTGCCCAGCTCAGCTCCACTGCGCATGCGCAGGTGTTTCCCACCAGCCAGCTGCCACGTATGTGGGAGACATGTGCGCATGCATGGGGGGGAGTTGCATATGGGTGGGTGGTGCAGCTTCTTAGGCCCAAAATGGGGTGGGGGGGTGACACACATGTGTGGGGGTCACGTGCATACATGGGAATCACGTGCATGCGCAGGGGTCGAGGGGAGCACAAGGTGTGTACACATGCGCAGGAGGGCAGGGCGCATTGCATTATGGGTGTGGACACAATTTTGGCACACGAGAAAAAGGTTAGCCATCACTGGTCTAGAGCTTCCTATTGAATTCATGGCAACAATCAAATCTTATCTTTCTGATGCTCATGGACCAGCATAAGGAGGGCAAGGTACAGGCAGTTAAAAAGCATAGAAAGACACCAGAGTCTAAAGAAATATGAAAAATCTTCTAGTACAGTGATGCTGAATCTTTTTGGCACCAAATGCCAAAAAGGGAGTGCGAGTTCATGTGCGCGTGCAGCACTGAATGCCAAAAAGGGAGCACTTTGTGTGCTCGTCTGGGTTGCGATTAGGAAAAGGAGCTGCCCACGCACGTGTGGAAAAATGAACTTCCGGTTCCTGCTCCCTGGGCAGCTCCTCTTCCTGGTCAGCAAGTCTTCTGCTTACTGTTGCGTATGCACACAAGCACATCAGCTGGCTGGCACTCATGCTCATGCTGGAAAACGGAAGACCAGCTCTTCCGGTTTCCGGCACTGCTGCACGCAGAAAGGCCAGCTGATCATTGCATGCACATATGCACCAGAAACCTGGAAGAGGAACGGATGATACCACATGTGCCAAGCAACATGGCTCAACATGCGTTTGTGTGTATGTTCCAGCATAACTCTGGAACGCCTTGAACAATTTCTGTCAAACTTGGTACACAGATGACTTACTCTCTGGAGAAAAACACTGTGGGGATAAGATACCCCTAATACCCCTCGGGGTGTGTATTCTGTTAAGATGCAACTTGTCCCTTTAAATGGCTTCGACTGTCCTGCTGTAAAATGGCCTCTACTGTATAGCACAGTGGAATTGCCATGGTAATGGCTTCACAGTACTCCACAAGGGGGCTCAATCTGGTAAGAGGGAAAATCCAACATTAGAAATTATATTTGATCCAGACATTTTCCCCCTATTAAAAAATACCCAGACAATACTCGGTTGTCAACTAATTAGATATATTAATCTTTGGGCCTTGAATTGCCAGGATCCCATGTTGCCTGTGTGTGATCCTGACAAAGCAGATAACATGTCTATGGTGATGGAATGCAGGAAAATGCATGTATTTTATTTAATTTGTTTTACCAATTACATAGGTGCCTATTCCACACCAATGACTCTAGGTAGTGAATGGAGGGTTAAAACCAGACCAGACCTAGAGTACACAATAGCAACAGACAGACAATGTAAACATATGGGCAAGGTCTGATTCTAAAATAATTCAGCATCAGTGGAGGAACACAATTTCCCTGCCATCCAAGCTAGCCTAGTGCTAAACATGTCATTACATGAAAGTTTAAAAATGTAATTGTAAGCAGAGGGATTCCAGCTTCATAAAGGATCCACGCTGGAAGGTGAAGGAAAATTTAACTACTTCCTTTTCAGCTATGTTTTTTAAAGAATGTTGCTCTTTTTCTTGTGAGTTTAAGAGGATTTTTTTTTGCTTTTTTAAAAAGTAAATAAATAAATACCATTTTTAAACGTACTTAGGACGGTACTGATAGTCTGTTCCAAGTTCTGTTCACTAATTCTCTCCATTACTACATATCTGCCTGACGGTTGCAGAACATTTTATAATACTAAAGCTGAAATAAATAACCAGGAAAGACTTGAAAACTGGATAAAGGAAACCCCTTCTCGTCACATCCTATGTTAAAGTATTTTTGAAAAATGCTACTTCCCCTTTGAGGAATTTTAATTAGAATTAGGTTAAGCATTCATGCTTAACTTAAACATGTCTGTTTGTGCTGTCCTATAATTGTTTTTCTTGGGTGGAAATTATACGAGTAATTCAGTTTTTGAGACAAGACTTAAACTCTTCGACCTTCGCCTGTTCCGCCAAAGATTGAAGACACATCTTTTCATCCAGGCCGGCCTGTCCTGATTATTGGCTACCCCTTTAGTTTTTAGTTAGACTAGGGTTAATTTTAGATTGGGGCTATTTTGTTATATAGTTTTAATCTTGGGATTTTAGCACGGGGAATTTAACATTTAATATATTTTTAAATTATTTATTGTATTACTGTATTTACTGCTTTTAGCTTGCCTGTGCACCGCCCCGAGTCCCTTCGGGGAGAGGGCGCGGTCAATAAATTTGACTTGATTGATTGATTTGTTTATAGAGAAGAGAGAGGATGTAAGATGAAGAGATATATGTAACATTTGTTTATTCTTGTAATGAAAGCTGGAAGTCACATTTTTATACATTTCTTTGTTTATTATATTCTTTTCTGTTTCTTCTCTACAAACCTGGGTTTAAATATTAAATTCACTGTCAATTTAGCAGTTCAGTTATGCACACAATAATGACAGCTAAGAGAAACACACTAATAACACCTAAGCAGAAGAGTGGCAGTATTTTCAGATAATTTTCAGATATTTTAGTCTGCTGCCAATTACAAAATGAAGAAAAACTTACAAGAAACCCCAAATTACACAAAACATTGATGATCTCATACTTGAAATCTTATATAAAAGCTCTAAAATATTATGAGTGTTTCCCCATTTTTTACGTTTTAGAAACACAAGCCAGTCATGCTTCTAAAATCCACTTTGGGTGAATAACAAAATAAATCCTTTCCTAAAAAGAAACCTTTGCTAAAACAGACTGATGGTTTGTTTGTTCAGTGGTGCTAATAACATCACACAGCAATTGTGATTTTCATTTTTTTCAACATTAATTTATGGGACACAGTTGTTCAAATACTTTTTTTATATAGGATAACATTCAGATATTTGTCAAATGCTTAGCTTTCTACCACTTCCCCCTTTCAGCTAAGCTATACTGTACCATTTTTCTATTATCTTCTTTATAAAGCTAGGAAAATGCATAATGCATTCTGGATATGGTCCAGAAATTCTTATGCTGGCAGAAAACATCAATTATCAGCAGGGTAAAAGACTCTTTGAATAAGAATGCCACATGCAAAACTTCACAATTTATTTATCCAACATAATGATATAAAAGCCCAAAGAAAAGGAAACAGAGAAAGTGAGTAGCAACTGAATAATTAGAGGCTATTGAAATACTCTGTCATAAAGTAGCTTATTCCACTGCTATTTGCCAAATCTCAGATTTTGTGGTTACTCTCTCCTGTATCAGCCTGCCAATTTCAAGGCCACCAAATCTTGAGCTGTCAAACATTTGACAGGCACACAGTATTGCTATTTAAGTGCCTGTATAACTTCTATGAATTTTCCTTATAAAAAGAGGGAGGAAGGTTCTTTATTTAGCTAAAAAGTTGACTTCCACAAAAATAAGGTACCAATGAAAACATAGGTTTTAGAAGCTAGTTTCCTTCAGGAATGTGGTCTCCCAATCTTACCATCAAAATATTTTAATGATCTGCAAGGATTGAAAGGTTAGCGGGGTGATCTAGGGCAATGGTGGGTTCTGGATTCCGTCACAATCGGTACGCTGCGAAGGGGTCTACGTTGAGCATGCTGTGCGTACATGCACACACAATTGCCCTGCGACGCCCCAGCTGCTTGGCGAGGTCGCACAGGTACCGTATGCTGTGCGTGTATGTGCAATTGGCCCATTTCCCTCAAAAAGAGGTAAGGAATGCAAGCAGGCGGGTGGGCTCACTAAAATACGATTCCGGTACAGTGGCCGCTGCTCCCAGCTGCTCCCGGTACGTCCGTACCTGGCCGTCTTGCCTGGAAGCCACCACTGATCTAGGGTAGATAGTTATTTACACTCTGTGTTTGGGAGAAGGAAAAAGAAACCATGATTTATGACCAGTTCAATTGTGCATGCATGCACATATGACCCAGCTGCTCAGTGAGGTTGCGCAGGCGGTGTATTCTGTGCACATGTGCAATTGGCCCATTTCCCTCAAAAAGAGGTAAGGCACATGGGTGGGCAGGCCCACTGAAACATTGTTTTGGTATGGTGGCTGCTGTTCCCAGCTGCTACCAGTACGTCCGTACCGGGCCGTATTGCCCGGAAGCCACCACTGATCTAGGGTAGACAGTTATTTACACTGTGTGTTTGGAGGAAAGAAACAGCTCCGAGGAATAGGAGGAGGATAGAAAAACAAAATGTATTTTAAATATATTATAATATGAATATTATTATATAATTTTATTATTTTTCTTTCTTCCCTGGTGCCCTCTAGCCAATGTAGACTGTTAACTTTTTGAAGAGAATAAAACTTATTTTCCAGTTTGTGTGCAATTATTTAGCCTATGACTCTATGTTGAAGACAGGATTCATGTAGTCCTCCACTTATGACCACAATTGAGCCCCAAATGTACACTGCTAAGGATGGCAACTGAGTGAGTAATTTCCCATTTTATGATTTTTTTTCCATGGTTGTTAAGTGAATCACTACAGTTAAGTGAACCATGTGATTGTTAGGTAAATCCAGTTTCCCCCATTGACTTGCTTGTTGGAAGCTCCTTAGAAAGGTTGCAAATGACATCCTCAGAACCCCAGGATGATGCTGGGGTTGCAATTTTGATGCTGCAATCACTAAATATGTACTAATTGCCAAGCACCTACAGTTTGAACACATGACTGTGGGGATGCTTATAAGTGTGAGAACTGGCCATAAATCATGGTTTCTTTTCCACTGCCGTTGAAACATTCCACAGTCATTAAATAGAGGGCTGTAAATCAAAGGATTGCCTGTACAAATGCAGTTAACTGAACAAATTAACAGTTGACAGTTAACTGAACAAATTTATTGAAAATATTCTATCACAATTATATGACAATCTCACTATTTGATAAAATTGTCTCAAAATGCTGCCTGAAAGAACATCCATTTGCCTATTGTTCACCCAATAACTCCCCACTCCACCCAAATTTACCTTGTAAGCAATGCTGTTCAGCACTTTCATAGCCAGGTCTGAAACATCAGGGTATGGATCAGCAGCCAAGTGTAAGAGGACTCTCCAAATCTGGGTATAAATACTATTGAAAGACACCCCTGGAAACAAAGAGGAATAAAGCAAGAATATATATCTGAGTGAAAGTCAGTTGCCAAATTGTTATTTTATATGATGACCCTGGGATGTTGACAATATATCAGACTTAATTGTAAATAAACAAAAATAAGACCATACTGCTATTGGAGTGCTTTATGACATGTATATAGGCTGAGGTTAAGTGCTTAACTCACAAAGGTAGGCTTATAGTAGTCTACTTTTGATTATCAATGCATCAATTCATACCTAATCACATAAGTATATGAGAAACCTTGTTTTGTTTTGATTTAGGGTGACTTTCTGCAATGATATTATATGCAGACCAGATTAGTACAGTTTGTTCAACATAATTGTGATTTTAAAAAATCTAGGACTGCCATTAGAGGTTAACCACAGTATTGTTTGAACAGCAAATCAAGAATTTGAAGATAGATATAAATTATTGAAGATCAAATCTGAAAAAGCCACTTCAATATTTTTTTCCTTTGGATGTGTCCCTCTGTTGGAAAAATAACAGATTAGATTATACTTCAGTGCATCTAAATAAAATCAGAAACTTGTGTTATTCTTTCTTATCCCAAGATAATCATGCAAACAAGCCCTAAATATGGTGAGCCTCAATAGCAACCAACAAACTTCTTATTCTATATGAATTTGCATAATTCAAATTTAAAGTCTTTTTATTCCTCCCTGAAGCCATTGCTTGTGATACTGTGTTTTTAAATTTAACTATGCATTCCATATGAAGAGGTAATTTGGCAGCATACAAATTCATTTGATAATTTGAAGTTCTGCTTTTAATAGAGAAGGAGAAATATTTTCTATCCTCCTTCTTTACATGTTTATTTTAAATGATTCTAGGTGTTTCTTTTCTCCCCCCCCCCCCCTAAGCAAATGTATCACCTTTCCTCATAACTAACTTTATTTTACAGATGTGCAATTATTTGTGCAACTTTTCCGAGCTCTGGAATATGCATTAACCAAATATAGTCAACTAATGGATTTAGATTAAGGCAAACTAATTATACTTTCTTATTTTGATTTTATCACTAAACCACATTATTAAAAATCCCAAGGGGAAACTTGTAGTAATCCCACAGTAAATGAAATCAAAATCTAGTGATATCTTGAAAACTAACACCCTTATTATGCCATAAACTTTAGTGAATTATAGTCTATTGTGTCTGAAACATTAAATGTAATTCTAAAATACAAATATTTAAGTACCTGGGGAAAGGTAAATTGTAAATAGTCAGAAAGCAAATCTTATTACATTGGCCATTTACAATATGGTTTAACAGTAACAGAGCCATTGGATCAATAGGTAATTTGTAACCATGATATATGACTTGGTATGGTCAGTGGAATTGGCGGTCTTAAATATTATGCTATTTTTTGGGGATAAACAAATTGTTCAGGTGTTTATATATTATCCTTCCCTCTCCTGCAAAAAACGTATGGCTTCTCTTCATTAAATGATTATTCATTCAATTTATTTATTTAACACATTTATATGGCCACTGGTTTAAACAGTGGAATTCTGGCGATCTGGAATATTGTATGGACATGCAGGTGTCCACAATAATACCAATAAAAGTGGGAAAACAGACATTTTCCTCAAAGCTGAAACAATTGTGGATAATTACTAAGCGACTAATTTTGATGTCCAGATATATAAAAGTACTACTGGGTATGATGTTTCCCATAATGCCTAATTCATTTTTTTAATGCAGTAAAGTTGTGAATTGGGATTCCTCATTCATGAAATTAGGATGCTATTTGGTGAAAATCAGTGGTTTCTCATCTGTGTAATCTGAGAACAGAGACCCTATAATCAGTCATCCCAATCTACTGTGGATGCTCACTTATCTTAGTAAAAGATTTTAAATCCTTGTGAAAACAGGACAGAGAAATGTCAAATCAGCTTTCTTACCTGGGCAAGTGGAGTGGGTAACCTCATGGGATTCATGTGCCATTTCTTGAATTAGAATAAACAGCAAAGTGGGCTTTGAGTACATTTGTTATTTTATGAGATCTTAGATTGTGGCTGGCATCTCACGCTCCTTTCCTACTTGGCACAATCTATGAAGGTCTTTTGTGTGTGTCAGACCTGGAGTCACTGAAAAACCTTTGCTTTTGGTATATGCACTCAGGAAGACACAAAGAAGCAGGCAAAATGATGAAAGCCAGGAAGATGGCACCTGTCAAGGCATCAGGCAGCTTGTGCATTGGAAGAACATTCTCCACAGCTCCTTTTTCCCTGATCAGCATATTGCCTCTTCTACTTTTATTTCCATGCAGGAAGTTATATAACCACAGCTGGGAAATCTCAGGTATTTGAGATTCCTTTGAAAGGTAATGAAAGACCAGCAGGAAAGGAAAAGAATCTTTCAATATTGTAATATTTTGTGTTAATGTGAACCAACGTGTTTCTCTCAGGGCTGAGGAATAAAGAATGAAGGAAGAAAAGTACCTGCACAAGACTTCAATGAATCTGATCCTTAAAAAAAAATCACCACTAAAATTCCTCTTTTACTCATGAGCAGAAGAGAACAGAAAGAATTTCTATGAATTTTAAGGTTCATTGCATTAATCTTCCTTATATATTATTTTCATTGAAAAAAAAATGGCTCAGAGCCCCTTGAGTGAGGCATCCAAATTATCTGCTTGTCAAGCTTGAACTGACTGAATCGGTGCACTGATGAAAAGAAATACTAACAGCAGGAGGGAGGAAAAGCTCTACTCTTGCATTAGAGATTGAAATGACAGAAAGGGATGCAAAGGCAAAGCACATGGCAGAAGCATATGCGCTAAAAGTGCATCTCAAATGACAGCTCTGTGGGACTTCCGGTGAAGGTTCATGATAAACGAGACATCCCTAAAGGAACAAGGATGGCACTGCAGCAGGATCAGAAGCCAGACAGTGAATTCTGGGCAGTAAAATCTCTCTGGAAAAAACAGAGATTGTGAAATCACCCACTTGTACTTTAGACAGGTGCCTCTTGGGGGTAGATGCAGAAACTGACATTTTTGTGGCTAACATAGGAGTCTAGGGATTTCAATCAAGCTTACCATCATAATGCAGCCTATATGGACATAAGGTTTGCTGAGTCTCATTTCTTAATCACTTTCTAAATTACTTCTTAACTGCTTTTTAGCTATTGGGAATCTTTGTAATGACAAGGAAACACTTGGGCAAGTTTCAATCCTTAGCAAAAGAAGTTTTAAATACAAATTTAAAGAGATTTTAATATATAACATATAGCAAAAGGGTGATTACAATGTTGTTTTTGGAAAGTTACGAACAAACTAATAAGGGTCCGTATAGATTTGAAATAAGATTTTGAAATTAATTATAAGAATGCTGTTGATCTAAATTCTTTTTTTTAATGATAGGATGGGACTTTGAAAGTTAGAAACTAAGGGGAACCAGAAGAGACTAAAGTATATAATTAAAAGAGAAGAACACTTAAATTTGACTCACTGATTCAGAATGGAGAAAAAGACTATAAAATTAACATATTGAAGAATATATGTGAATAATCGACTTAGAAGTTAATTTTAAGAATTTTTGCTATTATAGATAAACTATTGTTTGAAAGATTAGTGAAAGCTTGGGAAGAGGAACATGTTTTATTGATAAGATAAAGAATGATATAAAAAGGGATTTAAAATGACAAAGTAAAATAATGATATTAAAAAAATAATAATACATTGAATACACAAATAAACTGGCTGGTATCTTAATAATCGAAAGGGGCAGGGGTAAAATTCAGCAGGTTCTGGAGAATCGGTAGCAGAAATTTTGAGTAGTTTGGAGAACTGGCAAGTACCACCACTAGCTGGCCCCAGAGTGGGGTGGGGTTGGAGATTTAACACTATCCTTCCCCTGCCCACCCACAGAACCAGTAGTAAAAAAAATTGAATTTCACCACTGGAAAGCAGAATAAAAACAACAAATCAAATGAGTAATCTGAATAAGTTACCTATATTGGATTTACAAAAGAGATGTGTTATAGTTTTGAAGGCTTTGTGAAAAGGAACAAATTAAAAATGAAAAGAAATCAAGTTCTAGGACATTATTTGAAAGGATTAAAGAACAAGCTTGTTGACAGTAAAGGAAAAAATATAAAGCTGGTTTATTGATGGACCCTGAAAGGTTCCAGAGGGAGCTTGGGCCTGTGGTTACCTCGGCCCACGACACAACTGAGGACCTAGTAGCTGCCTGGTACGGGGCAGCCGCAGGGGCCTTGGACCGTGTCGCGCCTATGCGGCCTCTCTTGCGGCGACGTCTCACCTGGGCTCCCTGGTTTTCTGAGGAGCTCAGGGAGATGAAACGCTGCAAGCGACGCCTAGAGAGCAGGTGGAGGGCTTCCCGGTCTGAATCC
>JAPKID020004937.1:0-11407 GCA_026931265.2 Tropidonophis doriae | reverse complement strand
ACCCATAGACCCATCCCGCGAACCCCCTTGCCCCGACAGCCTCCCTCGCCCACTCTGCAGACAGACAGACAGACAGACAGACAGACACGGGCGAGCTAGCGAGCACGTGCGCAAAAGTTCCTAAGGCTGGAGGAAGGAAGGAAGGAAGGAAGGGGGGGGGGTGTAAGGTCAGCCAGTTGGTCCTCCTCCCCCCACCCCTGTTAATTATTGTTAACTCGGGCCATCCAAATAATGCCTGCTGTGTCCAGGCCATCATTACCGTCCTATTCTGTTTAAAAGAATAATGGCAACTTTTGGGTGGTACTTTTCAAGGTGGGCCGATTCAGATCAGGGTCAACCTTAACCCAAGGTCCTGACCTTTCTCTCCCTTTCCAGCCCTTAGCCTGCCTGCATGTGTGAGTGGTGTGGCTCTGCCTGCAATCCAGCTTCCATCAACTCATCTGAAGTTTGCTCCCAAGTTTTTTTTTTAATCTGCTCTATCCAAAATACAAAACACCCGTTTTGCCACCCTGAATCCTGCCTGTGGGGTATGAACTTTAGATATAGCTAGGTGCATATTGATATGGCTGTATTCATCTACCCGTGAATGCAGGCGTATTTCCAGAACCTTTGACTGAACTATTGAAAGGAAGTGTTGTTAGATGGCCCAATTTTCATCTGTGGTTGAACTAAACCTAGGGAATATCTACCTGCCCAAATGGAGCCTTGATCAACTTCTCATGTGTTCATGATGTGATCTTTGGCCTTAAGCTGCCAAACAGTGAACTGAGTCTGCTTTTAGTAACCCATCCTCATCTCATGCATTATTACGCTTACTAGTTTGTCTTGCATCAATTAACTGTATAAATATTTCAAAAGACTATGGGGGAGAGAAAAAAAAAGACATTATATTGATAAATGCCCTGCATGCTGGACATGTACGGATTTTTTTTTCCTTTTGCTTGGATATGGACTTTGGAGATATATATATAATGGCATGTCATTCATTCTTTAAGTTGTATTTCTTCACCACTTTTTTGAACTGACAGCAAAAAAAGTGCAACTTTTTTTGAGTCTTCCTTACCCATTCAAGTTTGCATCCTGGAAACTGCTTTGAGTGGCCCCCCCTCTCAAACTTCAGACTTTTTAATTAATTTAAAAAAAAAAAAACCCACCACCATCTCTTCTGGCTCTCTCATATGTAAAAAAAAAACAAAAAAAAACAGCAGAGTGGATTGTGATTACAGTATTAACAGGAAAACAAGAACTTTGAAAAGAAGTTTTAAAACTTACGCTTAAAAATTGCTGCAATTTGTTGGATTTTTACATGATATTGTTGCTTAAAGCAGTCTAAAATTTATTTTGGAATGATCTACCCTCTTTCCTTCCCCCACCCCTTTGTTTTTTGTTCCTTTTTGCATTTGGTCATTGTCAAACGTGCAATGCTATGGGATCCTGGTATATATAATTTAATTCAAGCTTTTATTGTCTGTTAGTTCAGTTCAAATGTACGCAACAGATAAAGGAATGTTATAGATAATTTGAAAAAAGTTAGGTCTGTTTAGAAGTAGGTCTCTCTTTTTTTAAATGGTGCACTAAATTGTTCACTGTTGTGATGTTAAAAGGAGTAGAATATAAAGTGGGACTTTTTTTAAAAAAAAAGTAGCTTATGCAGCATGTGATTGCAACTTAACTATAAGTTGGGTATGTGTAGATCTTGCTATGCCACCAACTGTATTTGGAAACCAAAGTATTAAAAGGGGAATATCCCTGTTTATATGAATAGGGTTATTTTGTGTTCAAAATGTAACATTGGGGAGGGGCGGTTGGGGGGGGAGTGGATTTAAATATTAGGGACTGAATTGCACTAAGATATAACCTGAAGCAAAATATAAACCATTGCAAACTTGTCTAGGATGCTAATACCATTTACAAAGATGGCATTACTGCTCAGTTTTTTAAATAATGCAGATTTTTTTACAGTTGTATTGTGGTGCAGAACTGGATTTTCTGTAACGTCACAAATTCACCAAGTTTTAAAGGCATTAATCAGCAAATTTTATTGTCAGGGACTGATACTCCTGTCTTTTAAAAAAAATGGAAAGTAAATACCACAATAAATATAAAAAAATCTTGTCAGTTATTTTTCCCCTTGACATATTTTGCTGTGCAAAATTGTTTTATATCTTAAGTTACCAACTGATCATGTGTGATGTTCCTTATGTGTTTTCCTTTCATTTTTCAACTCTATGGTTATATCAAAAAGGAGGAATATTCTACTATAATAAACTGCATTTTTGATTCTGTACTGAGTTTCATTAGTTTATAGCTTTGAAGTATCTATTTAATCATAGTATCTTGGGGGGGGATAGACAGATGTTTAGATAAATTAATCTGAGCAGATAATTTAAATACGTGTGTGAGAGTTGAGAATTGACAAGGTAAAATATAACTGCTCTCTTTAAAAAAAAAACATTTCATTTTCTCCTAGGCAGATGAGAAGGAGAGACTCTTTAACTTGTCAGTGTTAACTCTTCCAAGTTGCAAAATTATTTTAAAGGGATCCTATGAGTTTCTTGCTAATTATTTCAATAATAATAATAATAATAATAATAATAATAATAATAATAATAATAATAATAATAACAATTAAAAGCAAAACAAGCCCCCTCATATCCCCCAAATACTTCAGCTGCCTTTTGGGGAAATAAAGAATTTTGCAGCCAAGGACATTATGTCCAATATGTGGACATATCGTAGGAGTTAATACTAGAATTGATTTCTTTTTAGATTGAAGCTACAGGAACAATTAAAGTTGTAACCAGTATTCAAAGAAATTATGAAACAAATTCCATGACTCTCAAATTTGTGAAGAGAGAATCACAATTTCCCTATTGTGCATAATTACACACACACATACACACACACACACACAGATTCACACACAAGCCCTCTTTGAAACAGGTTGCCATTCTCTTCACTTCTCTAAAATCTCTAACTTGCAGCAAGGTAAGGCCTGTGAGGGCTGGCTATTTAAAAGTCAAAAGTTCCATCTAGCACATAGACTGACCTCTCTTAATTTTTAGCTTTCGTTGTTTCATTTCCATTTTTTTTTCTTTTACCAAAAAAAAACACCACCTTTCACAAAAGTATTCTCATTTGTGTATAGGCCATTCTGCTAGCCAGATTTTGTCCCATCTATTTTTTTTTTCTCAGAGGGAGATTTTTTTTTTTAAAAAAAGCAGTGCATGTATATAATTTTTTGTTTTTTTTTTTAAAAAAGACAAAATCTTACTTTCAAGAAGAAGATTAGGACTCTTGTCTTTTTCCTTTGTTTTTTGAAACTTTGTTTTAATCTATGAAATGATGAATGCAGCGACATTTCTGTAACCTGACTATAATACCATTATATACAGGGAGAGATGTAAATTCCCTTTCTAGATCCCTTCCAAAGAAAGCAGGACAGGGGGAATAGAGAAAGAGGAGAGAAAGAGAGAGAGAGAAACAAATTTCTTCTAAGAGTGTAGTTTTAGATCTTTAGCATCCTACTAGTGAATAACAGGCAGGGTTTTTTTTTAAAAAAAACAGACCTTGTTTTAAATTTACAGCTCAATTTCTCAAGGTTCCAAGATGCTGCTCTTAAGGCTGTCAAAGCCACAAGGTCAAAGGTCATTAGGCTTTGAAACAAAGCAACACCCTTGTACAAAGTGGTGGTGGGGGACACAAATGCATCTCTTTTCTCATTGTTTTTTGCTTTGGCTTTAGCTCTTGCCTGCACAGGAAACTTAGGTTGCAGTCAATCCAGCTGAATATATATATATATAACCAAGTTTTAAGGAAGGACCACGCCTTCGCAATCGCAAACCAAAGCCCGAAGATGGCAAGTGAGATCTTGCCGAAATGTTGCAAAAATACCTTTAATTTTACACGGGAAAAGACCCGAATAAACCAAAACTTGCATATATATATATATATATATATATATGCTGATCTTGTTGTATTCAGGTGTTTTCCCATGTAAGAATGAGATTGTTTTTGCAACGTTTATATATACACACAATATATATACCCACACACATACATATACATATATATGGGAACTTCATAAGAAAAAAATTCTACATATATATGAATAAATAATTATGTCAATCTTTCTACATTATTTTCAATTCACAAAGCTAAGAAATTAAACAAAACAGAATTTGACAAATTCTCCTTCCTCCATAGCAGTGGTGGGTTCTGGATCCCATTGCAACAGGTACAGTGCAACAGGGCTGGGTATGCACCACATGCATGTGCGCAGCACATGCGCAGCGCACTCATGCATACTTATCACCCATGATGCTCCGCGAAACTCCAGCTGCTTGGCGAAGCGTTGTGCAGTCACCATACACTCCGTGCGCCTGTGCAAAAGCCCTGATAGGCTCAAATACAGGTAAGGAGGGCAGGTGAGTGGGCCCTTCGGAGCACCATACCAGAACGGTACCTGATGCTCCCAGCAGGTACCAGTACGCCCATATCAAGGCGTACCGATCGTATTCCACCACTGCTCCATAGGTAAGCTTTTAAAAATAATGCTTATTACTATAACTAAGAAAGAGAGGGTCTGTTACTTAGCCTTTTTTCTCAGTAATCCAACATTGAACATGATGAATCTAATAGGACAACCAGTTTAAAGCAAGGAAAAGCCAGACAATATTATACCTTCTGCAGCAAGGCATATTATGGAGAGATCTAGGCTCCTGAGAAAAAAAGTGGCCACATTATGCCTTTCCTTTGCCTGACATAGTACCTAAGGCAACCATTTACAAAGCAGAACAATAATTGTCCAATGGCCTGAATCATAAAATACTGCTTAGTCGAAAGACTTTATATCAGAGGTTACAGTTGGAAGCATTCATTAGACCAAAGGTAAACAACTCACAAGAGTCATCCAGCTATGTAGACCTCCTGGACGTCCACAGCCCCTCCCCTCCATGTGCTTGCAAATGATCATCAGGCTACAAGAGGCAGCTTTGTTAGAAGGATGGGCAAGCAAGAGGGTTTTACTTTCCCTCAAATAATAATATTGAATGTCACTCTTGCTCACTAAAAATAATAAAAACCATGTGTTTCTGTAAATACAAATAATTTTACTTTCTTATGGAGGCTATGTAAACATAGGCATGGAAAGAATCAGTGGTGGGATTCAAATAATTTAACAACCGGTTCTCTGCCCTAATGACCAGCTGGATAGGCATGGCTCGGTGATCAGGTGACTGGGTGGATGTGGCCAATTCAACCTCACTCCCATCGATGGGCGCTTCACCTTAGCTGTTACAGTGCAATAAAGGTTAACCAGAGAGGCAGTTTCTGTAAGCAGGGCAATAAAGCTGAGGTTAGAAACAATACCAGAATGTTTCCTTCCTTACAAGATTAGCCCTGTAAAGTGGACAAAAACAAAACGAAATTTCTTCCAACAACCGGTTCCCCCGGATAGGTCTGAACTGGCTGAATCCCACCACTGGGAAGAATGTTTGTGAACCTATGCATGAAATTGTAGGTGCTCAAGAGGCAGGTTTTGGATGTTTGTCTCTGTGTGTCTGTATATGTATGTATATGTGATCGTAGATCTATATAGACATGGGTATGCCTTACACCACTACTGAAAAGATCTATATTTTTCCTGGGATAATCCTGGAGTGTCAAATGCCTGCATTCTCCACATAAAGAGAAATGGCATAGATATACAAAAGTAAATAGTTTACTTTATTTATTTTTTAAAAAAATTACACATTGACAGAACAAACAGAATATATGAGATGCACCAACAATATACAGACACTGTATATTTTTACTTTCAAGGCTAAACATGACCATAAAAAAAGAAGCAAAGAGAAGGAGAAAATAGATACCATCCGCGGAGATTTGGAAAAGTGTTTTATGAGAACTAGCAGGTTGCCAGATTATGATTGGGGGAGAGGCAGCATAAAGAGTTGGTATGATAAAGAAATAACACACTTCAAGAGGAAAAGCAGGCCCCCAACTGTCGATTTTAGCATAGCTCCCTTTCAGTGAGCAGGTGCAATGTACCAAATGAGCAATTGACAGTCAACCCCACTCTCAAACCACTTCCAACACAACCCCCTTTCAACCTCCCCGAGGCAGTCAGCTAGCTTGAGTCAAGCATGAATATTCTGAGTAGAACAGCAAAAGAGCAAAAAGATCAGGTGGAAAATGCAGATTCATCACTCAGCCCTTCCAGCCACCCTCCCTCCCAGCAGCTTCTGTAGGAGATGAACCAGAGTTAATGAAGAGAAAACACAAGCTACTTTATCCTAGGACACAATGCCTAGATACTCCCAATGGTTCCCAAGTATTACACTCTACTGGCGCACAATCCTTATCTTTCTGTAACAAAACCCTCCCATCATTTAGAAGAGAAGACTAATAAGGTTGCCTTGTATTCATGAAATTAATCTCTGTATCATTCCAGAAGCAACCACCCTAGGCCTCTTTGTAAACAGGATTATCTCTATTTACAAATAAATATCTCTCCTCCTCTTCTTTCCTTTGGAGATTGGTGTGCATGTGCAAAGTGTATATGTTTGCAATTATATAGTAATATTAGCATCTACTATGACTTTAGCCATATACCAAAACACAGTATTGTTAAAGCCAACACAGGAGTTTTTACCCCAGATCAAATAAATGCATTTATAAATAGAATAAAATATATGTGCATAGGTTAGGTCAGTTTTTCCAACCTAATGTCCTCCAGATCAGAATACGGATTTCTATTTCTCCTTTGCAACATTCAGTTTAACCAAAAGAATACTATTTTTTATATACAAAGCCAATCATATTCAAATTAACATACCACAACATATATATAATATGGATTCAAATGTCAGTAAACCATAATGAGTTTAGTTTATGTTTTGTGCACAAGAGGGTAAGTATGTCTTAGTTCTCTCTGTAAACAAGAACACAATATAACTCATTGTCAATTAAAAATAATTATGCAGACCCAAATCACTTCTTGTTACATATACTTGCTTCCATTCATCCACATTTTCCCCAGCAATATTATGCAAAGCTACGTTCATTCATGATCTGCCTCTTCACCTTTTATTTACTTCATTATTCCCCTGCCCTTCCTTTTTCAATCCCCTTCCTCCATCTCTTCGATCCTTCCTCCTTCCATAACTCCATTCATGTCCTAGTAATGGTATAAATGAAAATAAAAGATAAAGGTGCTCTTAAGCCAATAAAGTTAAGTCAAGTGCCCATTTATGTAGCTTCCTTGGCAATGTTACATAAGTGATCCACCTTTTTCTTCTTCTTCCAGGTTTTCTTAAACTTTCCAGACCAGCTAATAATATTGTGATTTTGAGATAGGCCAAAGACAGCTAGGTGTTTCTCATGAAGAGGGCGGGGGAGTAAAATTAGTAGAGAATAAATGGCTAAATCAACTGGCTTTTTATCACAATGACAAACAATGTCGGACTAATTAATTGATTGAAAACTCACAATTGAATCAAAGCAATAAACATAAAGTAGTTTCCACTTTATAGATGTTCCTTTAATATGAGACCACAAGTATGCATTATTGACGGAATGATGGCAGGAATAGGTGCCACAGCTATAGCCCCTTTTCTTTCATTATCTGATTATCACTTTATGCAGGGAAAACTTATCCAAGTATCTATTTACTTGTGCTATGCCTGCTTATCTTAAACTCAGCTCTTTCAATTGTTGCTTAGTCAAACCCATCCCACTAACAATGCTAAACGTAAGTCATTCGAAAACAGTTTTCTCTAAAAAACCGTTCTTTCTTGATGTAGTTCTGCTTTTGTTGCTGACATAGTACCTGAACCATTTACTTGAATGAGTTCATGAGTGAACTTTTACGTTTTAAGTATTATGAAACCATTATCCACCCAATAAAATAGAATATTACCAACAATATTTTCTATTTCTATATCTTCAAGGTTTGAATATGAAGGCCAAACTTGATCTGGCTCCACACTGAATCAAGTCTACAAAGCTTGAGGAGAGGGAATGAAAGAAAAGTCTTCCATCAATCAGATGATCTCATTATTGATTGGAGAGCACGAACTGAACTGGGTGAAGATGATAGGACTTAAGAAATCAAGGCATCCAGAGATCACTGGATTAACTTCTGGTCTACCCTTTCTGTTTTCATCTGCAACTAAATCCACAAGAGAACAAGCAATTATCCTGAGCTGTATTTTGAGTGATCGATAGGAATAGAAAATAAATATAAGGAGATGTATCTAAAACACAACAGATTTTTGAAAAATAAATTTGTTTGCTATTGGAATTTAATATTAGAATCCCATTGACAAAATGGGTTTATAAATCAAAATAAAATAAATAAAAAATGAAATAAAAAATGCATCCCCAAGAGTGTCATAAGTGGTACTGAGACTGAAAAAAGTGTTTACCTAAGGACTATATTCTACCTTAGTTGTTTGGAATAGAAGCATTGAACAATGACCATAAGTACAATCAAAAGAAATGTGGATTTATAGAAAATTATTTGAAGTAGAATAGCTTGAAAATATACAAAATGAGATAGCCCTCTAAAGGATAGATAAAAGTAGGAAAATTCTAAATACCATGAAAGGGGGGGGAATGAAATATTTAGATGTTTTTTTTTAAAGCAGTAGTAGAAAAGACATATCTTCATTAAAAAGCCTACTTACAAATTCTGGTATTTATTTATTTATTTCGATTTATTAACCGTAAAAATAGAACATCCTTGTTTCATAACATAATTTTAAAAGAACAAGTAACAAGTTATCAATATTTAGTATAAAATAGCACTTGAAATAGCTGTCTACCTTTCTGTCACTATAGGAGTATTACCAATTTCAAGGAAGAATTGTGGTAAGGGATAATTACAATTCTTCTTCCACTATACATACTTTTGTCTGTTTGTTGATCTATGTGCACGCATGTTAATGCACAGGTGTCTCTACATATGCACACTTGCTCTTTAAAGACATTTTTGATTCCTGGGGATTTCCTAGACAAGTCAATGAAGTTCTCCTGACAATGTTTTACTTTCTCATTGACTTCTCATAGAGCTGAATGAGAGCAATTGGCCCAAAGTCCCCCAGATGTCTTAAGTCAGAATAAAATTCTCGTCTCTTGCTTTCTAAAGCCTGGCACCTTTAACCATTTAACCAGTCAATATTGGACACTGACATTACTGAATCCAATATGATTTACTCAACATTCCACCTGTATTATATCAATAAAACGAAGTCATGTTCTTAAAGCATTGATAGAAACAGTAGTAGTGATTATGCTTTATAGTTTTATTTAGCCTTGATAGTTAAATACTGTGTCAACTACAACTTGTCAAGTACATCACTAAGGAAGGGAGACAGAGGTCAGAAACCAGCATGCAAATAGCAAGAACAGAAAGGTTTAACTAAGAGATGTACAAATTCAGAGAGCAAAAATATCATGCAAGTCTATACCTTTTTGACAAAAAAGGAGATTATTTTATAACTTTGCCTGAGCCCAAGAGTGTTACAAAACTAATTGATCAGTGAAAAGGAGAAAGAAAGGGAGAATGGAGAAAGGAAGCAAGAATATGGAACAAAAAAAAGGCTGGAAATGGTGCATATTCAACATTGAAGATTATGGGGCAGAAATTGAACAAACCTTTCAAGTCAAAGGAAACGCATCATTTTAATTAACACATTATTTTAATTACATGCGCATATACTTCTGGCAAATTTGCCTACCTCCAACGAACAAAATAAATAAAGGAGTAGGGGGATTTGTTACCAGACACTGTCTCTGAGTGGTTTCCCGCCCCCCATCATCATATTCTACATAAAGGGAAAGTGGAAGCACTCATTATGAGAAATTAAAATTAGGACAAAACTGCCAGACGATACACTGTTATATATACCTTGTTCAGACAAAGGAGCACCATGTCAGCCAGGACCCTCTGCCTCCAATGCACAGAGAGAGAGAGAGAGAGGGAGAGAGAGCTTTTCTATAACACTCTCCACCCCAGGGGAAGCTTCTCACCCAAACATAAACAGCTGTTTTGCTGGTAATAACCTGAACAAAACCATGAGCTGCCCCAGCAACAAAGCTGCAGATGGTGCCTTCGTACTCATGGGCACTCACACTTCCCCAAGGACAGGGCAAGGGTACACATATATACCATTCTTTAATAATTTATTCTGTGTCTATTTACATAATCATACGAAGCGCTCAAAAAGATTAAGCTAGTCCTTTCAAATCAATGACTAAAAGGCAACCTCATTGCTATCATTTCCTTGCTTTGTTTTCTTTGCACTACCCCATCCCCCACTTCTCATGCTTCCTTGCTGACCCACTCTTCCATTTAAACTCCCCACAGTAACATTTTTATGTGCCTTTCTCCTTTTGCTCAGTTCTCTGTTTTTCGGTGAGTCTCTCCCACTGAAAAGCAGAATTCCCTTCAATTTTAGCCTCTCAGCTTCCCTGCTTCCTCAGAGGTGTAACTCTTTTTTTCTTCCCAATTGTTCAACCTCCCTATTTTTGCCATCCCTTTTCTCTGCCAAAAGGATGCAGCACTTTGATCCCCTAAAACTCCCCCCCACCCCCACCCCACACAAAAAAAAGGAGAAACATAATGGCATAGCAATTGTAGCACTGAGCTGTGCATGAAGAAAGTTTATTACCTGTGGTCAAATTCATGCAAAGATGCAAAAGATATTAAAAAGTAATAAAATGCTGACACCGCTATTATTTCAATAAAATTTAAGGAGAAACAAAATATGGGAAAACAATATTGTATCTAGTAACTGGGGCAAGATTACGGTACACAAATATATTAGAAAAGCAATGAAATGCCTATATTGGAACACTAGGTCACAAAATCAATTGGATTTGCAGAAATGGTGAACCTGACTACTTTGGTCAGAGAAAAACAAAAACACCTTTTGAAAAAAAAATAGAACCCTTATATGGACTTTTTGCTGAGAGAAAGGAGAAAATACATTGATAATTATGGAGTTTGGGGATTAAAAATTAGATGAAATTGAGAAAAAGTTTAAAATGACGATTACTTAATAGGAAGGACAGAAGGCACAATTGTTAGTGTGTGTGATTCCCCCCCCCATTTCTTGTTTTCTATCTCTTACCTTCTATCTTTCTTCTTGTTTTGTATTTTTATTACATCAAAAAAATGTAATTAAAAAAAGAGAACGGTCATCATCTTCAGACGCATTTTATGGCAGTATTTTACGGGCCCTAGGTAGGGGTGGGGGGGGGTTATTGTTAAGGAGAGTCTCGAGCCGAGGGAGACCATTGTGCCTCAGATGACCGGCTGTGAATCCCTCTTCGTGAAGTGGGGCCTAGGAAGGCAGTTGGGCTTGCTGATTGTATACCTGGCTCCCCGCTATGTAACAGC
>JAPKID020004936.1:0-11407 GCA_026931265.2 Tropidonophis doriae | reverse complement strand
CAATGTGGCAAAGTCATTGATGTAAACAGAATATAATAGAATTCTTCATTGGTCAAGTGTGATTGGGCACACAAAGAATTATTCTTTGGTGCATAAACTCTCAGTGTACATAAAAGCTATAAGGGATAAATCATGACCATAGTCATTATAAAAATACATCATAAATCTTAAGGTACAACATTTAGTGATAGTCATAGGCTACTAAATAAGCAATCAACATAAATCGTATTAGGAAACTCTCTTAAGTTACTTTTGATTGTTTACAGAAAAACCGGTCTCAGCCTAGGTGGTATCAGATGACATTTGATGGGTCAGCCTCTGATTCTTGTCAGCGTGAATACTTTGTGAGTAATAGCTAATTAGACTGCAGCTGGGCCATTTTAAGTTCCTCTCCAAGACAAACTGAAACACATACCACACAGTTTTTTTCTGAAATCTTATGGTAATTTAATTCAGAAGGTTGCAGGGAAGGGGCGGAAGCCATATAACTTTCAACAGCTTTGTGAGCTATTAAGGTAGATGGTCTAAAACAGCGTTTCTCAACCTTGGCAACGTTAAGTCCTGTGGACTTCAACTGTGCTGGCTAAGGAATTCTGGGAGTTGAAGTCCACAGGACTTAACGTTGCCAAGGTTGAGAAACACTGGTCTAAAAGGATTTTCTGCATTTGCTAACTCCATGGGGGGCAATTAAAAAAACTAGGCACTCAAAGCCCCGCCCCTTTTTTGGCTGCCATCTTGTCTTTTTTGGATAGCCCTCCCCCTCCCATTGTGGACACCCCTGAGCTTGCAAAGGAAAATTCTGAAAGAACTGATAACAGGCTTTAAATTTGCCAAGGATGGCATTCTCTGCTTCAGACATTGTTTCTCTTGTTCTGAGATGTATTTTAGTTATTTGTTAGCAGATCAATTGAGGAGGTTTTTAACCAGCTTATGGAAAATTCTGAGGAATGCAATTTTGTGAGTGTATGAGAATATATTTTGACCTAATCCCCTTTCTCTAGTGGTAAGAAGTAATCATGGCATCAATCAGATTACATCTATACCAGCGATGGTGAACCCTTTTGGCTTCGAGTACCCAAAAGGTTGCACGGAAATGTCACACACACACCTTCTCATGAGGGCTGCGCTCTGGAAAAGCTGAACTTCCAGGTTCTAGTGTGCATGCGCACCCAACAATCAGCTGGCCAGTGCGCATGTGCAGAGTGGTTTTTGGCACTGCCGTGCACACGAACAATAGCTGATCATCATGTTTGCATGTGAGGCAGAAACTCAGAAGACAAATAGGCAAGGCCCTGCGTGCTAGGCGACATGGCTTCTCATGCCACTTTGGGCACACGTGTCATACGTTCACCATCACGGATCTATACCACGCTAACCTGGAAAAGATCGTTTTGTTTCCAGTGTAGGTCAATATCTGCATGGAATTGCTGGGGGTTATGATCTGGAGATTAGAAGCTCATGATGCTCAGATTTATTTGTCTATATTTTCTTCAGAAAATGGCCAAGTTCCCCAAATGCCTTTCTGCAGGCAGGAATGGACTAGATGAGAGATAACAAATGGACATCGAATCCAAATAACACGGAGGTGTCACTGGTGAACAACTTCAAAGATGTGGTAGATCTGCCTGTTCTGAATGGACTTGAAGGAGGAGGTATGCATTTTTTAAAAAGTGTTTGTGGATCCAGAACTCTCTCTGATTTCCTAGATCAAAGCAATGGACAGGAACACCTTTGATCAGCTTTTCTGGTATGTCGACAGCATTCCTTTCTGGAAGATAATAACCATAAAGCTAAGTATGATGCTTGTGCTGGTAACTTCCATGGTAGACTATAGTAATGAGATTTACATGGGGCAACAGAATAACAGAATTGGAAGGGACTTTGGAGGTCTTCTACTCCAAAACCCCTCCCTCTCTCAACATTTGTCTCTTATCTGGAAACTTCAACTGATAACAAAAAGTTGGTTTTAGGAAGGATGCAAAGAGGCCATATGATCCCTGTGCTTTTAAAGTCCTGGTCATTATTTTCAAAGTCCTCTATTGCTTAAGTTCACTTTATTTAGCACATAGACTTTTATACCCCTTTACAGTGCTTTACAGCCCTGCCTAAGCAGTTTACAGAGTCAATGTATAGCCCCCAACAATGTGGATCCTCCTTTTACCAATTTCAGAAGGATGGAAGGCCGAGTCAACCTTAAGCCTGTCAGGATCAAACTCCTGGAAGTAGGCAGAATCAGCCTGCAATACTGCATTCTAACCCCTGCGCCACCACAGCTGTTTTAAGAAAAGATATGAACTTCCATATTTACTGAGAGCATTTGTGGACCACAGTTATGATTACCTGAAGCTCACCTGACAATGACTAGAAATCATCCTTCTAGAAATCATCCTTCTCTGTTGCCATCCAAGCTCACCCCAAAAGCTTGAGAGGCATAATATTTTCATTAGCTTTTAAATAAATCGTTGGAACCCATATTTCATACAGGCTTTTAGATAGTTTTAACTATTGATTATAATTAACCTTTTTACTTACTTGCATTTTTCACTGTCATTAAAATTGTGACCTTCATTTGTTTTTTTGTAAACCACTGAGGTTCTAGCAAAGTTGTTATTATGTCAATTTAGATCGATCAGTAAAATCCAATCAGACATTTTAGATCACTGGGCCATCTTGATTTCTCTAGATATTCATTTATCTAGATATATCTATTATCTTCCAACAATGTATATAATTTGTGTCTTGCACATCCCTGGAGCTAGAAGTGTACCTTAATCTTTGAGAAATGCTTTTTGGTTTTTTGAGAACAAAAAATGGCTGGCTTTAATATTTGTTTTTCTTTTGTCCTCCTTGTTCCAGATGTTGAATAATCCTGGTAACAGGTAGTGTTCCCTGTACATTCTGCCTTCAACTGGCAGTCGCCTTTTTAAAAGAACTTTACCTCAGTTTAAAAAGCAGTAATTCCTCATCAAATTATGGCTGCGGCAAAGAAACGTTCAAGTACCTCCCCTCCCGATGGTGGTTGGGGATGGATGATTGTGATTGGTTGCTTCCTTGTTACAATCTGCACTCGAGCTGTGACCAGGTAAACCTTGTAGCCACAAAACCTTTGCTCTATTTTACTAATCTTGTGCTTTGCTTCAAAGTTGCGGGTGATGATTTTTAACAAGACCAGGATGAAAACAAAGAGAAGTGGACAGATTGTGGGCTCTTTATTTGTAGAAATATCTTTACATTTCTGCTGGTCAGGTTTCCTTATAGTTTAATGGAAACTTTATCATGCAGATGTAAGTTCCTTACTTAGTTTTGAATGGCAGTTTCTGCTGCCTTCAGCCAGGGTTCACGAGACCGATCAATTATTGATGTCCCACTCTCCAGCTCTGCTTGGAAATTGTTAATTTGAGCTTTCATTGTATTCATACAATTTCATGAAAAGAGGATGCGATGTTGAAATCGAGACCGGGAATATTTTGATTATTAGGCCAGTGTTCTGCCCCCCTTCCTCTGACTGATACAAGATTGGCTGCTTGCCACTATCTCTCTTGGGTGCTTGCCTTAATGTCTCATAACAGATACAAAGTTTATTCAAACACGACTAACACAACTATACACGAACTTGAAGTTAAACGTTGTTCTCTGCAAAAACCTCTTCATCCCAAACTTCCTTTTAAACACTCTTGGGAGGGGCCATTCATTAAGCAGCTGAGAGCAATTCAGGGCCTCCAAGTTCGCTGGCGTAATTGAAGCCTCCTCTTCTCAGCCCTTCTCAATCTAGCATTGGCCCTGATCCTCCCCACTACTCCAAGACGCAGATGCCTCCTGATGACCAGCCAGGCTCTCTGCTTCCTCAAGGTCTCCCTCCTCCTCTAGAGCAGACTCATAGGACTCCTCACTAGAGGAGTCCATCAGCAGCTCATCCGGAGCCGGCTGGGCCACAACACAATCCCATTTATACTATTACATAGCCAGCATCGTCTTGTATTATTAAATGTTTACATCAATTCATCTTACCACCAACTCCCAAAACACAATTAGCAGCTCCTCTACTCTCCATACATCATATTTGTCCTTATCCACCACTTTCTTCTCCCTCTCTCTCCTCCCCCTCCCTCCCTCCTTTCTAGTTGGAAGGGACCTTTGAAGTTCCCCTGCCTAGATAGGAAATCCTATACCATTTCAGACAAATGTTTATCCAACATCTTCCAATGTTGGTGCATTCACAACTTCTGGAAGAAAGTTGTTCCTCTGATTAATTGTTCTATCTGTCAGGAAATTTCTCCTCAGTTCCAGGTTGTTTCTCTCTTTGATTAGTTCCACTCATTGCTTCTTGTTCTACCCTCAGGTGCTTTGGAGAATAGTTTGACTCCCTCTTCTTTGTGGAAACTCCTGAGATATTGGAACATTGCTATACAAACCAGGTCAAGAACATCAGTGCCCCAGCTTCATGCTCAACCCAATATACTTGGCGTGTAGGGCAGTAATGGTTTTCTCTTATCTTCGCTACTGGGTCGGAACTGGTAGCGCGCACATGTGCAGAACCTTCTGCACATGCGCAGAGCATCCATGATAATGCCTGGGTAGGTGGGCAGAGCCTCCCGCCGCCACTACTGGTTCGCCCAAACAGGGGCAAACTGGCAGAATACCACCTCTGATGTAGGGATAATCAATATACAGTAAGGATGCAAGGATTGTTTTTAAAGCACTTAGAGTGGATTTGCATCTGAAAAAAATGATGCATTGGCGTACTTCATCAACTAAGGCAGGGGTGTCACGTGATGTATCACAACTTTTCCCCCCTTTGCTAAACCGGGGATGGGCATGGCCAGCATGTGACACATCGGCCCATGGGCCACGAGTTTGACACTCCTGAACTAAGGTATGTCTGATAATATCTTAGCTATGGTATAGGTTACAAGCAAAAAAGTGAGCCAGATTGCAAAGCCAAGGTAGTGGAACAAAGCACCTAAAATATTGTTCACATCCTCAGCGCACACCAATTGGAACTAATGCAATTGCTCCTATACAGTAAGATGGACTAGATTCCAATAACTCATGGCCCACAAACTGCTAGAATGGAAGAGACTTTTATCCAAAATTTAAAAAAAAACAAAAAAACGGCTAGCCCTTTAATGGAGTCAAGGTCAGAAAAAGACTCTACATGTTTGACTGTATGTTGCCTTGCCTCCCTGTTGCATTCCAGAAATCTGGGGTGGGGGGGGCAGTTTGAGTTCCTTTTTAATACTCCTCTCCCACACTTGCTGGGTTTGTTTTTGTAACTGTTGCTGCATAATTTCTCAAAGGTCACCGCTGTGCTTCCTTACAAAATCATTCCCACAATGATAGGATCTTCAGATTGTTTAAAACACAGTCAGGCATCACATGTTCCCAAATCACTTTGGAGAGCAAATTATTTTTTCATTCAATCAAATAAAGACCACTTTTAAAAGAAAAGCAAGGCTTTTCTTCTTCTTCACAGTATTCATTCCAAATGTAATGAAATGATGAAGCCAGGAAAACACATAATATTCCCTTAAAAAGAATATGTTAAGGATGGGATTAGAGATGAGAAACACATGCATTGTTTCAAACTATACCTTTGAATTTTTTTTTTCTAATGCTGTCCATCAATTCCTGAAAAATAGCAGGATACATTGGGAAGAATTAGTAGCAGCAGAAAGAAGTTGTAACTCACCAATTTCAATCTTCTATTCTATACTTACATAAGAATAGCCTTGCTGGAACAGGCCACACCCTATCCAGTCCAGCATTCTGTCTCACACAGTGGCTCACCATTTGCTTCAGGGTCTTCCCAAGCAGATGTCTTAACCTGCTTGTGATTCCCTGCAAACGGCCTTGAGAGATATCCTGCCTATCTCTCCAACCCGGAGGGTGTCCTTAGGCATCCATAATGATAACCATTGATACCCTTGTTCTCCATGAACTTGTCTAATCCTTTCTTAAAGGTGTTGAGGCTGACAGCTGTCACTACTTCTTCTGGCAGGGAGTTCCATAGACCAGTGATCCTCTGGGTCAAAAAGTACTTCCTCTTATTTGTTTGAGGTCTAGCTATCAAAAATTTCATGGAGTGCCCTGATGGTCTTCTGAATTAAATGCACTCGTTCCTGTCCATTTTAGTTCTCTGATTCCTAAGATGTTGATGTTCAGTCTTGTCATCTCTTGTTTGACCACATCCGGCTTGCCTTGATTCATGGATCTTACATTCCAGGTTCCTATGGAGAATAGCATCGGACTTTCCTTTCACCACCTACAGAGGAATTATTTCTCTATCTGAAGATGACCTTACTCTGGACTGCTGAAGACTGATGGAATGCAAAGTTAATTCTTAAACTGAAAGTTGCCAAATCATCTAGTAGAACTTGGAAGGTGGTTCTGCAGTGGCAGACTTCACCCAAGGCACAACACCATTCAGGGACATCACAAGCAGGTGAGGTTCTGGAGATACAGCAGGCCACAGGTGAATTGCTCAAGATCAAGAAGAATGTATGAGTCAGAGGTCAAATTCTGCTTCAATGTCCTAAGAGAGGCGCAAGAATGGGTTTAATTTTTTCTTCAGTTTTAATTCATATTGTTAAGATTGCTTCCTTTGAAGCAAAATGAAACTGGATTTAGGGGATTATGGTTAAGTCAGTGCAGGAACCAGACCATCCTGCAATCCCTCTCTTTGGAGAGAAGTCAAAGGCAGGGTGAGGCTGGCCATGAAAGCCTCGGGGGCCCAAGCCCAAACAAGAAGGCGGAGGGCAACTACTGGTCAGGGGGCATGGCCATGTGCCAGCACACCTGCAGTGGCTCACCTGCCCAGCCTCAAGGACTCTGGTTGCATGTGGAGCTGTGCGTAGAGGGCAGAGGATTCTGGTACATTTTCTGAGCCTGAGAAGACTAGGAAGTACAGGTGGGGGCAAAACCAGGGCTGAGCCCCCCCCCCTGGGGTTCATCCATCTGGGGTTCCTTCTCCTCTGGCTTGTCTGTGAATGCCCAACAGCTAGAACTGACAAGGGGAGGGTGGGCTGATCCCTGGCAGTGAGGCAGAAGAGAGATTTCAGGCTGTCTGGTCCAGTCTGGTCCACCTGCCTGGTGGTGGGGCTGGAGGGCTTGTCCTGACTTCCTTCCTTATGACTCGGTTTCTAAAATGCTCTTGCCTTCATTGAGCTGGAGTCTGGGGGGAGGCCCTGGCACAGCCAATCAGCACCCAGCAGCTTTGCCAGGGCTGAAGACGCCATTCTCGTCCAAGCAATCGGCCCAGTGCTTCCCCCCACCCATGGGCCTAGGGAGTCACATAGCAAGGCGGACAGATTGAGAGGCACCCTCTGACTCCTGGGTGACCCATAAGAAAGGGGCTATGCTGGGCACCAGACTTGGCTGTGCCACCCAACTAGGAGTGAGCTGGGGCCTTTGGGGGTCTGTTGTTCTGCCCATCCTTCCCTTGGAGAGGAGGAGCAGCCCCTCAGCACCTGTAGCACAAGGCCTGTGCATGGGCCTCCCAGTCTCGCATGTAGGGAAATAAGGAGTGAGGGGCATGAAAGGCTCCCAATCTGCCCCTGCCTGGTTCCCACACCTGGCTGGCAGCCTACTGGCCTGCTCCTCTCTGGCACGGCTGCGAGGGGATGCGGGTAGAGGCAGCTGCAACTGCAGCTCAGGCTAGACGCTGGCTGAGCGTTTCAGTTAAGCCGGCAGGAGTGACCCGCCACCCGTGCCCCTGCCTTCCGATTCCCAGCGCCGGTGCTTTTGCCACGAGATGCAGCGGCGGGACACCGTGGTTGGTCGCCCGATGTAGCAGGCCGCAGAGAAATACGTCTCAGCGGGGCTTATGGAGCCTCCAGGCCGTCCTGACTCGGGAGGGGGAGCGGGAATGCCGAAGCGCTTACGGCCAAACGGGGAGAGACGCGCTGCCCCTTGGCGGTCTGCCTTTCTCTCCCCGCCCGCAGGCCGGTCCGAGTTTGCCAGCTTGTCCCTAAAAGGTGCTGCTTGGCCGGCGGGGGAGGGACCGGCCCCTCCCCAGCTTTTAGGCAGCGGAGGAGGTCTGGGGCGCCCAGCCAGCACCCGCCGCTCCCGGCTCCACTCGGCTCTCTCGTCTCCGCCGCCCGTCTTCTCCTCTTTCTCCAGCCGTCCGTTCCGTCGGTCTCCCAGCCGCCGCCGCCGCCGCCATGGAAGCCATCAAGAAAAAGATGCAGATGCTGAAGCTGGACAAGGAGAACGCCATCGACCGAGCCGAGCAGGCGGAGGGCGACAAGAAGCAGGCGGAGGACCGGTGCAAGCAGGTGAGTGGGCCGCGCCCCGACTGCCCCGGGGAGACCGGACCCGTCTGGAGGCTTTCCCTGGGGCCCCGGCTCCCCACGCCCTATTAGCATTCCTCCCCGCCGGGGCCCTGGGTTCGGGGGCACAGGGTGCGCTTCGAAAAGGGAGGGACGCCCTTGGTCCCCCTCCCCGTCTCCCAAGGGGGCGAGGGTCCAGAGGGACCCTCCGGGGTTCTGAGTGCAGGGCAGCCCCGCCTCTCCCAGCTTCCCCCTGTTGAGCTTCGCTGGTGGGCAGCGGTGTCCCAGCCACAGCATCTCCTGACTCCCTGCTGCCTTCTTCTCTCTGCCCCCCCCCCCTCCCCGTAGCTGGAGGAAGAGAAGCAGGGCCTGGAGAAAAAGCTGAAGGGAACCGAGGATGAAGTGGAGAAATACTCCGAAGCGGTCAAGGAAGCCCAGGAGAAGCTGGAGATGGCCGAGAAGAAGGCGGCCGACGTGAGTGGAGCGAAGGGCGCTGGGGCGGGCTCCGAGATCCGTGGGAGAGAGCTTTCGGGGTAATGGTCGAGTCTGCGGGGCGGGGCTGGCCGGGGCGCCCTGATGAGCAGCGGCAGATGAGACGCGACACCCCTGCAGGTATTCCGAGCGCTTTAAGCCCCGAGCAGCTGCTGCCGACGGCGCCGGGGAGGGGAGAGGGAGGGGCCTGGCAGCGCGTTCTGCTCAGGGTGCCCAGCAGTGAGCGGAACTTAAGGGAAGCATCGCCGGGCGCCGCGCCAGACGCCCCGAGACCTGTAAGGGGCCCACAGTTACCATTGCTGAGCTCCCTTCGCTATTCCGGGCGAGGCCGGCTTTGACCCCTGCCGAGAAGGCAACGCAGATGGCGGCGGCGGTCGCGGGTAATCTTAACGCCCAGCCACCGCGAAGGCACTCGGCACCCTATAAATAAACGCGCCTTTCGAAGCCCAGCCGGTGTCGGGCTGGAAACCAATCCGGGAAACTCAAGGAGCTGCTAAAGCGTAGACGCACTTGGAGGACAGCCAGCTCACCACCACCCTGGCGGCCAAATACCCCAGAACGAACAGGACCCACCACTGGGGAGGCTGGCCCTGCCAGGAGGCAAAGCAACAGGCGGCCCAGAGACAAGGGCCTCTCAAGAGACCGAGAAGAGGAAGGCTCCGTTCCTCAGAAGCCAAGGAATGGAAGCAGCGGGCCCAGATCTGGCCTTGGCTAGTGGGCCACAGAATGCAGCAGAGATGGAAGGGCAAGACAATCTCTCCCCGCCCCCGCCCCCTAGATTCTCCAGGTGCTGGAACAGAGGCTCCTGTTCACCAGGAGCAGCTTCTTCCTGGGGCCACCTCCCCCCTTCAATACGCAAGCTCTTCCAAGCTGGGCCCCACTGGAGGAACCCGGCTGGGCTGCTGATATGCGCGAAGGGATCCCTCCTCCTTCCGATGATCAAGAGCTGTCTGGAAACCACTGCCCCCTTGCCTCCAACCCCCGAGCACCCAAAGCACCCCCAAGACTCCCCTCCCCTCCCCAGAGAATCCCCACACTTCCTGGGGCCAGGGAATTTAGCAGGAGCTGGAAGAAAGAAGACTGTTGCCGCCCTCCTCTGGCCTGACTTCTCTTCCTCTCGCCTTTGCTCATATTTGGTGATTCCCTGAGCCAGGGGAAGGAGGAGGAGCGGCTGACAGGGGGAGGAGCAATGCCTTGGAAAGTCCAGCCACTCCCTCCTCCACGGTGGCCCCATCGCCTCCTATGGCATCCAGGGTTCCCCCTGTGTCCTCCTCCCGTGCCTGTGCAGAACCCACTTCACCCGTCTTTTTGGACCCGTGTGGGGCTGCTGGAGTGTTTGATTTTAAGGGAACTGAAACTGACCATACAGACACCTGTATTCTGGAGGCCTTAGGACAGAGTGGTCCAATTGCTCAGAGCAAGGATCAGTCCAGCAGCAGGAGAACTGAATGGGAAAGGCTGCTCAGGATGGGTGGAGAAGTTCCTAAAGCAAGGCAGAACGGCAAGCAATTCGGGAGAGGAGAAAAAGCAGAAGGCGCTTAAAAAGCCAATGGGATTACACAAAAAGTGTAATAAAGATCTGAAAACAAGCAACCCAAGTGAAAAGAGACTCCGGCCACAAAAGAAGAGAACCGACAAGCAGTCTTCAACTGTTTGCTGGCATCAAAGAAAGCAGAATCCCTGAAGAGTTTAGCAGGAGAAGCTCATCAAAAGGGCTTTAGTTGTATCCAAAATGAAAAGAGCCAATCCTGCAGCTGCTCAAGGAAGAAAGCAACCCACTTATGGCCCACTCTTCTCCGCCCCACCCCACCCCCAAGTGTTTTCCATCAGGCATTTTGAGAGATGGCCTAAAGGGTAGGAATGAAGCCTGAGACAAGAGAAACACCAGCCAGATGGAGGAGAGAATCAAAGAGGCCCAGAGAAACACAAATATCTCTCCCCTCAGACAAATGGGGGAGGGGCAACAATAAACAACAGATGAAGCTTTCTGATATCTGTGCCTTGGAAGACCACAGAGCAGCTCATGAAAAGGCTGATCTATCCTGGTGGGGTAATCAACAAAAACCGCCAGGGATTTCCAAGAGAAATCTTGCCATTCTTGTTCAGTGTTTGATCATGTAATTTCCTTAATAGATTGTGGGAATGTACAGTCATAACACAAGCTGATTTCAGCAAAGCACTGCTGCACCTCCCCACAATATGCTGATTAATGAACTGGTTAAGCATGGCTGGACCACCTACAGGGGTAGCTTGAGAAGAATCTTTGTAGCATGGTGATCGAAGCTTTTGTTTCAGGTTGGAGGGAAATTGCTTGGGTGCCACAAAGGTTAACCCTGGGTTCTCTAATCTCCAATATTTCCATAAATGAGTTGAATGCTGATCAAATCTGCAGGCATTTCAGCTTTTGATAGGATAACCAATACCCCAGAGGACAGAAATAATAAAACTATTTAGAAGTTGGAGAAATGAACTGAATAGAATGAATTTAACAAGACCAGTGCCATGTTTCTTCAAATGCCAAAATTTTAGCCAATGTGTGCACATGCACTCACCCACCCACCAGATGGGGGATACTAGACTTGGAGCCATATTCGCAAAAAATCCCCTTTGGAATGAGGGGGATGAGTGCAAGTGAGTTGGCAGCCATC
>JAPKID020004935.1:0-11407 GCA_026931265.2 Tropidonophis doriae | reverse complement strand
AACCGTTCTTCATATGTTTTAGTCTCCAGTCACCTAATCATCTTTGTTGCTCTTCTCTGCACTCTTTCTAGAGTCTCTACATCGTTTCTACATCGTGGTGACCAAAACTGAATGCAATATTCCAAGTGTGGCCTTGCCAAGGCATTATAAAGTGATATTAACACTTCATGTGATCTTGATTCTATCACTCTGTTTAGGTAGCCTAGAACTATGTTGGCTTTTTTGGCAGCTGCTGTACACTGCTGGCTCATATTTAAACAGTTGTCCACTAGGATTCCAAGATCCCTCTCACAGTTACTACTTTTGAGCAAGGTACCACCTATTCTGTACTTGTGCATTTTGTTTTTCTTGCCTAAATGTAGAACCTTTTTTCACCATTGAATTTCATTTTGTTAGATAGAGCCCAATGTTCAAGTCTGTCAAGATCCTTCTGCATCTTAAGCCTATCTTCTGGAGTGTTGGCTATTCCTGTCAGCTTGTGGGACATTTCAGTTAGGGTAGATGCTTCTAGCCTTTTTGAAACTATAATTTAGAAATAGCTGTTCACAAAGCTGAAAAAAGCTAAACAAAACCAGAGCTTCCTAATTTTAGTAAATGAGCCGTAAATTCTTTAGCATTATAGACTACTCTCCTTGTTGCATTGTCATAAGTCTCTCATAATCAATGCTCTAACAGCTGAAAGAGAAAAGCATTGGGAGCAACTATACATTCATAGGTAATATTGAATTGATATTAGTGCACAATTAGTGCACAAGCCAAAGCTAAGCCTTGCTCAAAGTCTACCTTAGTTACTGCCTTGGCCGTCTGCTCAAGTAGAAATGTTGAGTCTAGGAGAAATCTCCCAAACCAAAGGCCTACTTTCTCAAGGAGAGTTTAATCCTATCTGGAAGCAGCGTAGAGACTAGTATCAAATTTAAAATTTCTGGGTAAATAGGAACTCTTATGTTACTAGTTTGCAGTTTCAACTTATTTCATGTTGTGTAGTTTTTATTAAATTTATAGAGATGCCCATTTCACACACATGACTCTGGGAGATGTACAATGCATAAAATAAGATAAAACAATAATACAATTATATCTTTGTTTAAACTGTTTTGAAGTTTGTATTTATGTGGTGGCTCGATGGCTAAAACGCTGAGCTTTCCGATCAAAAAGTCGTCAGTTCAGTGGTTCGAATCTCTACCTCCACATAATGGAGTGATTTTCCATTACTTGTCTCAGTTTCTGCCAACCTAGCAGTTCAAAAGCACATAAAAATGCAAGTAGAAAAACAGGAACCATCTTTGGTGGGAAGGTAACAGTGTTCCATGCGCCTTCGGCATTTAGTCATGCTGGCCACATGACTACGGACTGACTACATGACTCTTCGGACTGCGCTGGCTCTTTGGCTTTGAAACGGAGATGAACACCATTCCATAGAGTCAGGAACGACTAGCACATATGTGCAAGGGGAACCTTTACTTTTACTATTGTTTTATAATTGCTTTACCTGATGTTATGTTTTATAAGCTGCCTAGAGTCACATATTTGAGATGGAGAGAAGAATGGCCAGCATCTCAGACACAGTGTTGACACGTCACAGGCTTCTATTTCTCTGGGATTGTCAAACCTGTTTTAAACCAGATTTTGAGGGATTTCGTAAATGCCAGTAAGATCAGGGCCAATCCCACTTCACCTCATGTGATTCATACCATTCTGCCCCTTATTACCTCTACACATGAGGTTAGAACATCATCCACTGCATCTCTTTCCAGCCATGGAGATAACTAACATTGCACATTGATAAATATCTCACTAATGATACTTCAAACTGATTAATGACTTCATCCATCTCAGTGGTTCTCTTCATCGCTCGTCTCCTTCTGCTCCATCGTCCAAAACCCTTGACTCAGTAGTAGTAGAACCATTGCAAGACAAAATCATTGCACTCAACCCTTACAGGTGGTTTGGACTATAGTATCCAGCACTGCTAAGAGATCCATTAGTTCAGAAGTACTGCAGGACCCATCCAGGTCCTGGTGGAGTATTTCACAAAAGTGACCAATATGTTTTCAATCTTGTGCCTAGGTCTGAATCCCAGCAGAAAGGAACCTAAATAAATCATTTCATTCATTTCATTTCATATAGGATTCTTTATAGCAGGGGTGTCGACCTTGTGGCATCACTGCGGTGCCACTTGATATATCGGGATTTTTCCCCCTTTGCTAAACCACGTGTGGGCATGGCCAGCATGTGACGCATCTGGCCCATGGGTCGTGAGTTTGACAGACCTGCTTTATAGCCACTGTCCCACCACCCTTCTTCTCCAAAGAGGAAGTTTAAGATATAACGGAAAGATGGATCAACAGGACAGAGTTCACTACTCCTTCCTCCAGGTCAAGACACATCCACACTCCTTCAAAAAAGGATACATCACCTCTTAAATTCACCCTACCTGCCTACCTGAATGAGGCAGGCAGGTATGAGTCCAATTTTTAGCTCATGCTCTCAAGAATTTTGCCACCCACTTCAGAATCCAAAAAAACATCAAAAATACAAGTAGCCTAATAAGACATGTAGTCTCAGTTATCACTGTTGTTTCTTATGGCACAAGCCACCTTTAACAGTGGACAATATTCTGGACAATATTCTGTGAACCCAGTGAGAGTGGGGAAGTAATAATGCTTCACAACCTTCATTGCCATGATATAGTCCTGACAATGGGCTTGTACTTCAGTTTCATCATTCCACATGTTTTGTCACCATTACTGAAAGCAGCAGCAGTTCCAGAATTCCCAAATAAAATTCACCGCCCCCTGAGAAGTTGTTGTGTTCAATACGTTCATAATTTCTACATTCCAGGATTGAACAAGGCTTATGGTAGAATATATTTGTAGCCAAATCCCAAAGCATGACCTGCAGAAAAACAAGCCATTAGACTTCCAGGAGGAACCATCTTAATTGGTTGCCCCCATCCCGCACACCTTTTGCTATCAGCTCCAGTAGGTAGAGCAAACCAGGAGATCAATTCCATTATAAACAAAAAAATATTTCTATTGAGATTGGATACAATAACCGAATTTACAAGTCAGTCTGTTGTGTACCTTTTCCTCCTTCATATACAGTAGTTCAGTGAATTAGGGAGGACTCTGAACTACTTCTGAACATTATCTTCTTGTTCTGGACTTTAAAAATGCTTCTTCCTCTTTCACCTGGGTAAAGAGTCTTGCATACAAGTAGTCCTCAACTTAAGACTACAATTGAGCCCAAAATTTATGTTGCTAAGTTAAACATTGGTGAGGTGAGTTTTGTCCCATTTTGCGACTTTTCTTGCCGCTGTTGTTAAGTGAATCATTGTAATTGTTAAATTAGAAACAGGGTTGCTAAGTGAATTTGGATTCCACATTGACTTTATTTGTCAAAAGGTCACAAAAGGGAATCACATGACCCCAGGATGCTGTAACAGTCATAAATATGAAACTGTTGCCAAGCATCTGAATTTTGAACATGTGACCATGGGGATGCTGCAATGGTTGTAAATGTGAAAAATGGTCATAAGTCACTTTTTTCAGTCCTGTTGTAACTTTGAACAGTCATTAAATGAACTTGTGTAAGTTGAGGACTAGCTGTATTAAGGTCATCTTCCTTATCCTCTACATCTTCAGAGGTCAGTGGTCCTGATAAGCCATAGACTGACCAGAAAATGATCTGTTCATGATAAAAAACTAATACTCTCCATTGTTAAATTACAAGCCAACTGCTCTGTGGCAAAAGATAGTAGCTGGAGAGAATCCAATACTGTCCCAGGTCCAGAAATTCAGTAAGAGATGCATTCAAGCAGCAGCATGGGTTGAATAGCTCAACCTCACCCTGCATCCAATCACCAGGAGAGCAAAAATATCTACTCACAGCTAAGGTCTCTTATACATCATTGCCAGCCTCTCTGGCCTTGGATCTGTGGCTAATGAATCACCTGAAACCCAGGCTAATTTCAGACAATTAAAAGTGGTACTAAGAGGTTTGTACCCTCAGACTTGCAACACTCTGTTAATGTAGATTATCACTCAGTAGATTTAGCTCATCTAGTTGATTATACCCAGGACCAAAAGTGAATTCCTCTTTTATAATTTCCCTGGTCTTGGCCTGAAGATAAAGTAGGGCAAGTGAGATGAAAACTGGTTAAAAGTTAGTTGAGAAAGTGAGGAGATGGTCCTTTTACCCTGTTTAGTGTCATTGTCTTCCTTGGCTCCTTCCCTTTTTCAACTTGCTGTACTCTACTACATTTATTTTCCTTCAGGTTCTCTCTCTCTCTCCCTCCCTCTCTCCAACTATAAGCTCCTTTAAGTTCTATTTTCCATCAACCCATGACTCAATTATTTTCATATGAATTCTACACTAAGCTTCAAAATTAAACAAGGGCTGAACTCAGAATATCAGTCCAGGTTAGAAATAGATATGTCTTCTGTGTTCTAATACATTTGTGAGCCAGGAAAAGGTGACACAAGACACAAGTAACATGGCTGCATCCCAGAGAATGAATTACATTTGGCTCCAGATAGAATAAGCAGTATACTGTCCCTCAAGAATGGCCATAAACCGTGACATCTCTCATGAAAAATGAATTCTTAGAATCCTCCCTAAGCCTGTAGAATGAGCTCTGTCTTTTTTTAGCAGTGTCCTTCTGTGTGCTGAAACTCTTTTTGAATGTACTGCTGAGTTTGTATTAAGCGTCCAAGAAAAACTCAGATAGTAGAAGCATCCATTTTATGCAAGTCTTCAAACATGAAGACGGGGCTTTGCAAGTCACTTTCATTATAAGAACTGGAAAAGGAAAGCTTTCATAGAGTGCACAGACTCATCAAGGTGAAAAAGTAAGTTCAGGATCTCAGTATCTGCAGAGCCACCTTCTTCTGGAGATGTAGAAGAGAAGACCCCCCTCCAGATCCCTATTATTTCGTCTGTGGGGGATGTCTGAGTCAGTCCTTCTTCATCAGTGCTCCCATTCCCTGGAATATCCTTCCTGCTGATATCAGATGGACCCCAACCCTGTTAGCTTTTTGCAACTTGGGTATTTGAGCAGGCCTTTCAGATCTGAGGGATTTTCTTGTCTCTTCTGGGGGGCAGTGACTGTACATATAGCCTGTGGTTGCCCTCAATATTGGATGGTTATACGGTGATGTTTTTAGTCTTACCACCTTTGTGAAGGGTGCTAAGCCAAGCAGTCTAATATGACGTTGCTTCCTAATAAAATAAATATGTCAGTAAGTAAATGTATAGAATGGTACAGTGGCTCGGTGGCATAATGATGCTGGAGAAGCTCTGTATTAGTCCTAGCATCACATGACAAAGTGAGCTCCTGTCATTTGGAAGCATGTTGCGTGCAAGTAGATAAATAGGTACCACTTTGGGTGAGAATGGTGCTTCAAACAGCAGCATAAACCCAGCCAATGCCAATGCCAGAAAATAAAGAAGAAAATCAGTGAGAGTTGAAGTCCTAACATGAAGGTCTCTTTCCTTGTATTTCATGGTAATATATTCAGAAAGAAGCTGTTAGCTACAACTATCAGAACATCCAACTTTGTGAATTTTTACTTTTATATCACTTCTAACTAAAATATAACAAATGTAAGGTAGGATTGGGAAATTCAGAATTTTTGGGTTTAATCTGTTTCTATGGGCCAGAATTGTACTTCACTGCCTACTAACTTCAATAGCCAAGTTATAAAATAAAGTTGTCAACAGCCAACATAAAAGCTTCATCATTAGTGACCAAATAATTTTTAAAGTTCTAGGCACATCCTTTATCACTAGTTAGGTTTCCAATTACAAACAAGGTCTCCACATAGAAATTGTTTAAAAATACACAAGTTATAAAAAATGCTTCTACTATTATGTTTCTTTGGTGAAAAAAAGATGGACTATTATAGCCATGGCTGTGATCCTGAAACAATTAGGAAGGATTTAAGCCAATGTTAAGGCATGTTTTCTAAATGGGATTTATGGCCTTCAACAACATCATTATTGAATAATCAACTTGGAATATTAATATTGGGTGAAATAACTATGTTACACAACTAGCCTTTAGCTTCCCATTATAATCCTTTGGTGGTTATATAGTACTTACTATCAACATAATCCAGAAACAGAATTTTGTAATAGACAGTATAAATGTTAGTTACCTAGTAGTTGCTTTTTAATAACATTTTAGAGGGTGAAAAGATCTGAAGACCTCAAAGACCCAACATAATTACAATTATAATTGTACAAATTACAATTCCTGGATCAGGAATTGGTTGTTTATGACACTACCTTTCTCCAATGATCTTCTATAAGATCCATTCTATAAGATCAGGAGGATAGGTATTATCTAAGACTTATCAATTAAAGGTCCATGTGATGGGGTCCTGCAAGCATGTCTTTTCCTTGCTGACCCTTTTCCTCTGAAATATCACCACATGCACGCATGCACGCGCACACACACATACACACACCCCTACATTGCGGTCCTTTAGTAAATTTCTAAAACCCTGGCTTTTCAAAGAAACCGGGGACAAATTAATTTATAATCCCAAGTAGTGGAAGCTGGACATTTTTGTTATTCTGAAAGTCTTCAGATACTCTGGAAATATAAATAAGTAAGTAATGTGTATAAAATTCTGCTGATCTTAGACTTTGTAATGTGTTTTTTTTATTTTCTTATAGTTTTTTTTAAATCCATTTCTCAATAGCTGCTAAACAATGTTAGTAGCTTGTATAACAGGTAATATAAAAATTTCAAAAATCATTTCTAAAACTGAAGAAAACCAAGAATTTGACAAACTTCTATGGAACTGGGTCAGGGGAATTCATTAAAAGATACAGAAGACCATATTGTTCTGGTGACATAAAAAAAATGTTATCAACATTTTGCAGAAGTAATTTTGGTAAATATAAATGTAAAGGTTCCCCCACATCTGTATACTAGTTGTCTCCAGCTCTAGGAGTGGTGCTTATCTTCGTTTCTAAGCCAAAGAGCCAGCGCTGTCCGAAGATGTCTCCATGGGCATGTGGCCAGCATGACTCAATGCTGAAGGCACAGGTTAAATATAGGTAGTCCTTATTTAGCAATTAAAATTGGAACCAGTAAAGCAGTCACCACAGAACTACAAAGGTATTAAATGTGAGAATTGGTTATAGAGTTACATTTTCATCTCTGTTGTAACTGCTGTTGCTAAAGAAGGCAGTCACTAAATGATGATTACCTGTAATCTAAATATTTCCTTGTATCTTGCTTTTCCTTTGCATGTGTAAGAAAAGATGTGTAATGTTTCCATCTCCAAATTTTTCCCACAAGACCCCTCTGGGATATGTTACACTGAGGGTATATGACTTCCCCAAATCACCCAGTGGATTTTTATGGGGCTAAGGGACACCTTTGTCCTACAATGAACTGATTCTTCATTTCATTTTTGAAGTACAGTAAGTATGTGAAACAAGATGCCTATTGTTTTCAAACATTGCTGAATTTTATTATTGTTTATATATTTTTTCTTGCTAGAGAATTTGTACTACTCAGGGGTTCTATAAAATAATAAACAAATCAATGTCAAAACAGAAAATGACAATTTGACATATATTAGTTTATTATCTATCTAATGTTATGAACATAGATAGTGATATGTTAGGAAATATAATGTGAGTGTAAATTAATTTTGATTCAAATAGTTCAGGTATAAATTTTCTTTACTGAATTGTGCCAAACACGTAGAAACCAGAAACCAGAATAACCAAAAAGGTCACAGCAGGTGGAAATGCATCGATAGCTATGAAAGTAAGAATTTGAAAATCTCTAGCAGCATACATACATACATACATACATACATACATACATACATACATTCATTCTAAATTGGCTGCACCAACAAAGCAAAACAATCCAGTATTCTTTTAAAATGTATTGTGTACTTCTGTGGAAAATAAAACACATATATCGATCTTCATTTTGTAGAACTGTGTACTATCTGTTGTAATCACATTGTATATTTCTCATTAAGACCCAGTTCTTTAGACCAGGACTAAAAATACAGAACATGTTATGTTACAGAGTGCGTATAGATCATGGGTGTCAAACTAAAGGCTCAGGGGCCTAGCACAGGGTGCTAAGATCTGGCCTTCGGGGCTGCCCTAGAAACAGTAAAGGACCGGCTCATGGTCCTTCGGTCATAAAAAATGGAGTTTGGGAAGGCTGCATGCAGTTTCCCAAGCTCCGTTTTCACTGTCAGACGGTTGCAGATGTCCGTAGCAGCCAGAAACAGAGCTTATGAGGGATACATGTTCCCCCTTCCCCTGAGGGCCATTTTTGCAGAGGGTTGTAGGAGGCAGTTGCAGCGAAAAAAGGAGGTTTGGAGCCCATTTTTGCTGGCAGAGAGCTCAGGTCACCACAGGCACCCCCGACATGAGTAATGTCAAGCGGGCCACATCCACCCTGGCCAAACCCACCCATCCCCTCGAGGTCAAACACAACCCTGATGTGGGTCTCAATAAAATCAAGTTTGACACCCCTGGTCTAGATCCATCTGTTTCAATGAGATCTATTGTTGCCTTCTGGAATCTAAAAACTTATATCTCAGATCAGCATTCCTTCTAGGTTTTATATGTTTTCTATTTTTATTACATTGTGCTTTCTATTTTGTTTGGTTTTATTTTATACCACCCAGAGTCTGTTTAAAAAAAACTGATTTCATTAAATTAAATTTAACATGGTTGTGGTTTGGTGTCTGAATAGTGCAACGAATTGATAAAAGCAGATTTAAATGTTATTGTAAACAAGCCCACAAATGAATCCCATTTTGGACAGCAACCTGTTGCAGGTTACATACAATTCCACATTTACTCTAGAAAATAGATACATATTTGTCTTGTACCTAACCCAGACATATTCATGTTGAAAAATTCTACAGCAGAACTAATGTCTTCATGGAGAAAATATATCTAGGTAGTTGCAAGCAAACATTAGTATGCTATTCTTTACTAAAAAAACAAAACTAAATGTGTTTGAATAGTGTACAATGTAATAAAGTACATGCTGAAGATAAAACATTTTTCAACAAAAACAGCTTATCAAAGAAAGCTATAACTACTCAACTTAGCTAGTTTCTTTGGAAGTTTTATAGGAAAATCTTGAGAGGTGCCTGTCAACTTTGAACAGTGTCTAGATTTTCTTGAGGGTTGGGCTAAATGCTTAGACTAAGAAAGATGACACTCTTGTGCTAGGATATGTTTTTGTGTTGAAATTCTCTATAAGGAATCAAGAAAACAAGTTGAACATGTTTCACTTATTTGCTTTATTCATTTATCAGATTTAGAGACCAGTCATCTCACTCAACCTCCAATTGTACATTACAATGATGGAAGGTGTTTTTTTTCCCCTTTGCTTTACTTGCCAACTTACTTGCCAACTTTTGTGAACTAGATTCGTGACATTAGCGTTGGACAATATTTATCAAATATTCCAGCCATGAAGTCAACTGCATTTGCTTCACAGAAACATTTCATCCGGTTGTATTTAGTATCCTTTCCTGTCAATTCCATCATCTTAACTATCCTTTTTTTCTTGCAGTTGTATATAGCACAAAGTCCTGGATACTGGCATGCCCCCTCGAATCTATTTTGGCATTCCCATAAAAGTGTGTGTTCTTCTCCCTCTTCTCTCTCTGGTTTGATTGGCTACAAAGAAGCCCACCTGTGCTGTCTTTCTCCTTTGGAATGTCTCAAGTCTTTCGTCTTCATCTGGCACATTGTCATTCCATTGGTCAAGGTCCTTTTTCTGGCACTCTGTGTTGCATACCAGGAATGCAATCCCTTCTCAAGGAGACAAATGGATCTCATTCCAAAGGAGCTTCTATCATGATGCCCTGGCGTAGGATGGCATAGGCAAAACATTGAAGAGAGGGGGCGTATAGGAGGAGCTATTCTCTCTCAAGAGATCCTATTTTATGGTGAAAAGGTTTGAATTCAAAATAGATGTTTAAAATTAGATGCGCAATAGCAATCAAAGAAAAAATGTTGATGATGCTCAGTGCTCTTGATAATTCCGTGCCCGCCGTAGCAATTTCTTGTTTATAATGCTGATCAGTTGTTTCAATAATAAATCATAGCTACAAAACACTTTTAAGTAACATAAAATACACCTACTGTACAAATACTCCTCAACTTACAACCACAATTGAGCCCCAAATTTATGTTGATTTGTTGAGTATACCCCCATTTTATAATCTTTCTTGCCTCACTCATTAAATAAATCCCTGCAGCTGTTAAATTAGTAACAGGTTGCTAAGGTAATCTGGCCTCCCCATTGACTTTGCTTGTCAGAAAGTTGTAAAAGGACCACATGACCTCAGGACACTGCAACCGTCATAAATATAAACCAGTTGCCAAGCATCTGAATTTTGATCACATGGTCATGGGGATGTTGCAAAGGTCGTAAAATGTGAAAAATGACCATATATCACTTTTTTGCCGTGCCATTGTAACTTTGAAGGGTCACTTAACCGACTGTTGTAAGTTGAGGCCCGTCTGTACACATCTAAAAACTGTTTTTGTAACTTGTTTATTAACCAGAAGGTGATTCCATCTGGCATGTGTGAAGCTTGCTTTCCCACATTAGACTGATGGCCAGTTTACTTATATTATCTTTAAGTTCCACTCTTCTCCTTAATCATATCTAGGTACGTTCAATATGCCTACTGCTCCTGGACCAGTTGACAATGAAGGAGAAAGAGAGCAGTAGCAAAGTTCTTTGACGATCTGTGCTAGATGTTTCACTTATTTACTAAACAGACACCAGAAGACAGTCCTAAGGAAAAAAAAAACCCGAGATCTATTATGTCATCTACTGTACAAAAACTGTAGTATCAAATAGAACAGCAACTAATGCAAAAGAACATCTTAAAGCATTCTAAATCATAAACATTTGTGTGCATAAATAGCATGAAATGTTCACAAAGTTCATATTCCACAGGCTATCCTAAAGCTTATATCAATAAAACAAAGAAATGTCAATCTTGAAACCCAGCTTAAGCCAAGATTGAAATGGAAAAGATGATACTTCCTTGGTACAGTATGATTTTAATTTTGAAGGCTCAGGCTTATTGTTGGAAAGAGTTGTTTAGCCTATTGAGACCAACCCTGTACTCCACATGAATCCAAGCATCCCTGACAGATGGCTGTCTAGACTCTACTTGAACACCTGCATTTAAATATTCTATGCTGAATGTTGTGGGGCACTTTGTCAAATATTTTGCTGGAATCAAGATATGGTAGATCTACAATCTGTTAAGGAAGTTAGTAAAAATTAAGAACCAGTTTGGTCTATCAATCAATCAATCAATCAATTTGGATTTATTAACCGCTCCCTCTCCCCGAAGGGACTCGGGGCGGTGCACAGGAA
>JAPKID020004934.1:0-11407 GCA_026931265.2 Tropidonophis doriae | reverse complement strand
GCACCAAGGCTTCATACAAAAGATAAATAATTCTTCTACTAAAGGTGACATGAGTTACATAGATATCGTTTCATACATTCCATGCTTTCATCATATTATTTCCACAAAACCTCCGTGCAGAGACAAGAAGAAAAAGGTTACAATATATATATATATTTTAAAAAGGGAAATAAGACATCCAAACAGTCTGAGCTTTAATTGCTCAGTATTATTATCCAATAATATAGCAGCCCTAGAAATGGCACTGGGGAAATTAAGTGAGGGTCTGAGACGGAATTAATATAATGGGATGAGAATGTATAGACCACAGTTGTTAGGTACGCAGACTGGGGAAAAAATGGGGATATTTTGAACAGAGAACAACGACATTTTTCATCATGTCTTTTGACTGCTAGTTGATGCTCAAGGATGTGCTCTGCTAGTCTTCCGATTGTTTGTCCACGTAGTGACTTGTTTCAGTCCCTGCACTGTATGTTCTGCATGACTCCTGTTGTTTCTCCTGGGGCTGCTAGGATGTTTTGGAAGACTTTGGTGTGCTACACTGATGTCATGTGGATATAATAATCTGTTACCAGTTTCTGAGATGTATTTGATGTATGGCAGGCAGTGTTATCCTATTTACAGCTTGTATTGTTTGTGATGGTCAGGCACTTTTTGATGAAGTTGTATGGATATCTACTTCGTTGGAAGATGTTACATAGATGACCTGTTTCCTTTTTCTGATGTTCAGGGTAGCTGCACTGTGTTTATGCTCATCTAAATGTAGGTAGTCCTCAACTTACAGCCTCAGAACCTGTTGAGTCCTCTATTGCTTAGCAAAATAGTTGTTATATTGCAGCAATAATTGTATGGAAAATGAGATCAGGCATAGAAAGTTAGTGCGTTATTGTTTTATATAGGCAATTTTTAATATAATATATTGTTCAAATCGTATGGTATGGTAGCAATCATTTGTTAGAATTGTAAACAATTACAAAATTCTAAAATTAATTACAAAGATGATTCTTCAGGGTTTTATCACACTTTCTGAAGACAAGAAGTAGAAATTTGTCTTTTATGGGTCATTATTTTATTGCTATTGTGCAGTTTTCAAAAGTGTATGGAGGAAATAATGGGTATAAAATCTCATTCTTATACACGGAAAAAACAGCATATTTCTATTTTTTCATTTAACATTAAGATTAAAAATTAGATTGGTTTGGGTTTTTTTATTTATTACAAATAGTTTTCCATTCTTTTTCAGGTTATTTTCTGAAATCCTTTTTCCTTTTTCAGCTTAATGTTGCCCTTATTTGTCATAATTTATTAAATAGGTTTCAGTCCTGTTTTCTTGAACATCATGCTAAGTGAACTTCTTTTTCCTGTTCCTGCTTTGAATTTATCAAATCAGTTCATCTATCATCTTTGCTACCTTTCTTTTGAGAGACTTACCTTATGGTTATCTATGTTTTTCTGTGTAGATTTCCTTGATAGTTGTCGGGCTAGCACTCTGTTGGCTGAATTAGATGATGATGAAGATCTACCAGAGCCAGATGAGGAAGATGATGAAAATGAAGATGACAATCAGGAAGATCAAGAATATGAAGAAGTAATGGTACAGTGTATATGCTTCAACAGTTCTATTCTCTCTCCATTTATTCTAGGTCTTGAATTTAAGAGAGATTGATAATTGTAGCAAAAATTGAACAGTTTATACAAACCTAATATTGCATGTGTTTGCTTTTTTTTTTTTTAGCATCTTGATGAATCGCAAAGTACAAGTGATTTATTTGTTGGATTTGGACTTAAGTCTAATTGATAAAAGTTTTCCCATTTCCCCACAGTTTTTATGTTTATGTATGCTTTAAATCAAATGGGTATTTTCAATTAGTCCTACATATTTTCAGTTACTTCCATACCATAATGTTTTGAACAGGAAGAAGAAGAGTATGAAACAAAAGGAGGACGTAGAAGAACATGGGATGATGACTATGTGTTAAAACGCCAATTTTCTGCTCTGGTACCTACGTTTGATCCAAGACCTGGCCGTACTAATGTGCAGCAAACAACTGATTTAGAAATTCCTCCCCCAGGTATTCACTCACATTGTGTGAATAGTATATCAAAGGAGGAAGACATCTGATTTGTGGGAGGGGGAGGAGGGTTTTTGAGCCACAACAATGGATTTGCTTGGCTTGGGTTTAGTGGAATGTTTGAACCAACTTCTATGGTTTATGTCACAACATTATTAGACATAGTATTACTAGGATAATTCAGATATTAGAAAACATTTTAAGCTGATAGATACAGATATAAATATAAAATATTTGCCCCTGAAGCCAATTATTGGTTTGGGAGAGAAAAAACAGTGTTATGCCAACAAATCTCCCATGCTACCTTAATGTTGGAATAAAACTAGATGTTCACACCTTTTTCAGTGGAAGGAATAGAAAACCAAGGATATTGAGTATAGGCTAATTGTGGGACTTAAAGGAATAGAATTTGGAGGAATGGAATGGGATAAATTAAAAATATTTTTTTTACTTGTACTTTAATGAATTTATAGATTCTTCTCTTTCTTCCATTTTAAAAGTAATTATTTAAGACTGTATATACTGTGTATACACAGAAGGGGTGTGTGCTCAGAGGCTAAGAGGCTGAGCTTGTCGATCAGAGGTTGGCAGTTTGAATCCCTAGCACTGGGTAATGGAGTGGGCTCCCATTACTTGTCTCGGCTTCTGTCAACCTAGCAGTTTGAAAGCATGTAAAAATGCAAGTAGAAAAAATAGGAACTACCTTTGGTGGGAAGGTAACAGCGTTCTGTGCACCTTTGGCGTTTAGTCATACCGGCCACATGACCATGAAGATGTCTTTGGGCAGCGCTGGCTCTTCAGCTTCGAAGCAGAGATGAGCACCACCCCCTAGAGTCAAGAGCGACTAGTACATATGTGCATATTATCTTTTATATACTGCTTATCCCATCTTGTATTTCTTAGCATTGTTGAATTAATTGTCCAGGCAAAGTTATCTCTTCACAGAAAAACAGGCTTTCTGAATAATTTATGCTGCTTTATGACTAATAAATATTTGATTTTCATTTGATTTAATTTTTGAGCAGCAGACAATTTTGTGCAAAAGTTAATTTTAATTTTGAAAAATATCCCCCAAAGGGTAATTTCCTTGAACAGTTAGGAAATTGAAATACATTACAGAAGTAACTCTGGTTTAAAAAAGTGGTAGAACTGCATAAGAGTGGTAGCGCTCTTTATTACTTTTTTACTGTTCCTCATGTTTTTCACAATATATTTGAAAATGATGTACATTTAAATCTTGAAACTTGCAAGATTTTAAAAATGCTGGAAAGTATTGAACTGAGAAGTAAAGATGATTTTTAAAAAAATGTTTAAGCTTTTATACACTATAGTTGGTACACAATACTTGACAGTAAAGTTATGCAAGATGTAATATAACAAAAGTATGTGATAGACTATAAAGCAATGCAGAAGGACACTAAGTAAATATTTTGTACTGCTACCCCCTCGATTCCACAAAAACTATTCCTGAGGGAGAAGGAACTAGAAGGAAACAGTGAACTCTAAAATAATCTTGTGATACTCTGAGCATTTTTTCTCACTCCGTTGGAGATTTTTTTACAAGAGACTATGTTTCTATATCTACACACTATGCAAATTGCTAGTGGCATTTTAAGAAGATTATAGTGTGTAACTATAATAGCTCCAGTGTGCCTTTACCAATCTTTAGAAGTTACTGCTCATGTTTATTATTGTTCCACTACCAGTGTTTGCTTTCTTGAAGGCCGCTACAATTGTAAGGCTGTGGGGTTATTCCTTAAATTCAGCCTTAATAAAGCTCCATTGTCTTTATTACTTCCACATTTAACTTCGTTGTACACAACGAACAAAGATTGCAGCAGTTCAAATTTACTTGAGTTTGCAGGTGCCTCAGAAAATAGTAAATTATTACTAATTTTTCATCAATTCATTGGTTGCAGGAACTCCTCATTCGGAACTCCTAGAAGAAGTTGAATGTATGCCATCACCACGTTTAGCACTTATCTTGAAAGTTACAGGACTCGGTACAACTCGTGAAGTTGAACTACCCTTAACAAATTTCCGGTCAACTATATTTTACTATGTACAGAAATTACTGCAGCTTTCCTGCAATGGCAATGTGAAATCAGATAAACTTAGACGAATATGGGAACCAACATATACGTAAGAATTCAAGAACATGTTCATAATTGTAAAATAATCTAAAATTTTAAATTTATAATTTGCTTCTCTGATAGTAAACTACAGCAAATACATATATTTCTGAATTAACATATGTAGGGATATTCTATTAAACAATTGTTAATACATGCCAGAAATATTTCAATGTTAACAATACTGTGTCAGTCTTTGGGGCAATTATTTCTTTACTGTTTTCATAGCTTTTATCTTTACTGTGATAAATAGATACAGACTGAAGGATTACGTAAAATATTTTAAATGCATCAAAGCTAACCCAACATTTTTAAATTGGTTTTATTTTTTTATAATTTAAAGATGTTTCAAGAGCAATTCATTTGTGGAATGAAGAATTATATTGATTGCTCTGACATTCTGTGCTGAATAAAATTGGTGCTTTCCTCCGCTTTTTTTCTAAACTAAACGTAACTTCATAAAAATTGTTTTATTTCTTTGATTATTTTAATAGTTTTTTTCTATCAAATTTAATGATGGTTCAGTATCCTTGATTACGTACAATGACAAACAGTTTAGAACCATTTCCATATTTTGAATTATATCATCCACAGTTTCTAGCCATACTGTCCAGGGTTTATTTGGAAGTCCAAAATATCTGGAGAGCTTCAGTCCTGTTGCAATTTATAATTTAGAAATAAGTTCTTTGGCAAGGAAAAGCTAGTCGAAACTATATAAGTAACTCTGATCTTTTTTATGTTTAGAATTGTATACAAAGAAATGAAGGATTCTGATAAAGAAAAAGACAGTGGGAAAATGGTGAGAACAATCTTAACCTTTATATGTTTGCAGTTTTTGCACCTAAACAGCTTGAAAGCTATGCTAAATTAATTTTGTTGCATAAATTGTGAGTTGTTTCATAAATGCATGTTCCTAGTGAAGCATAAATTTAAATCTTTCAAGCTTACAATCAGGAAAGACCAACATTTGGTGATTCCTGTTGTAGGGTTGCTGGTCAATAGAGCATGTGGAACAGTACCTTGGCACTGATGACTTACCAAAGAATGATTTGATAACCTACCTGCAGAAGAATGCGGATTCAGTCTTTCTGCGTCACTGGAAATTAACTGGCACTAATAAAAGCATTAGGAAAAACAGAAATTGTTCCCAACTCATAGCTGCTTACAAGGTATATATCTGCATCTAAAAGTATTAATTTGGAAATGTGTGGTTTTGGTCTTGTGAGATAGATTTGATATAAAGACTAACATTGTTTCTTGATTAAGTGTTATTAAATGCTGTTGTCATAGTTAGCTTTTACAAGCTGCAGGGTTTTTTTCTTTACTTCTGAATTGTTGCAGTAATTATATCTTTAACATAATGCCTAACAATAGTCTAAGCTCCAGCTTGAATTATTTTTATTTATCAAATTTAGAAACTGCCCATCTTCCTTACAGAGGAATTGTGGGTGACGTTCAAATATCAAATATTAAAAACCTAAAAACTAGAGGCAAGGATAGTTAAAATTCAGTATCAGAATGCTAACCAGTACCACAGCTGTGCATGCTCCTCTGAGAACCCCATGCAAGGTGGCAGAGACAGGTCTTTAGACATTTCTGAAAGGCCAGGAGTTTGGGAGCCCACCTCACCTCTGGGAGGGAGAATGTTTCAAAATAAAGGAGGGAGGCTAACAGCAGAGAAAACTCCTTTCCTGGATCCCAGCATTTGAAATTCTATATAGTTGATAGGGTCCACAAACATACCTTCCCCGCTTGATTAAATGTGATGGGCTGTTGTAATGGGTCAAGTTCTATAATAAACTCAATTTGTATTTATTTTTCTTCTGGTAATTCATGCAGGATTTTTGTGAGCATGGATCAAAATCTAATTTGAATCAGGGAGCTATTTCCACACTTCAAAATTCAGACATTCTTAGTTCAATTAAAGAACAGCCTCAAGCCAAAGCTGGTAATGGACAGAATTCATGTGGAGTAGAGGATGTTCTGCAGTTGCTCCGTATTCTCTACATTGTTGCAAGTGACCCTTTTTCTCCTCGAACTTTACAAGAAGGTTAGTAGGGAATGGCCACTAAAGATTTCCTCCCTAAAATTCTCTATTAAGAAAACATGAAATAAAAAAATTATGTTATTATTTCAGAAGATGAACAACTCCAGTTTAATTTTCCACCAGATGAATTCACAAGCAAAAAAATTACCACAAAAATTCTTCAGCAGATTGAGGTGATGTATCATTGAAAAATTATTTTAAGATTTTCAGTTGTATGCTCTTTTAAATGGTTCAGAAATTTAAAATATAATTTTGTTGAAAAATTAATTCTACGAATATGCCCCTCATATATGATCTATTCATGATATATATATGATTGGTATTCATTTCACAAATCAAAATGAAAAGAGAGGCTATCTATCTGGGGGGCAAGGAGATATCCAACTTCAAATTAAACTAATGTAGTCAGTTACACAATTCACTTGGCATACTCTCACACTTGTGTGGTAAGATTATTTGGATGGAAATTACTGAGATATCTATTACAAAAGTTCAGAAGATTAAATTTGCATTTAAGTAGTAAACATATTCTTTTATTAAATTAGGTGGCTTATTAAAGTGGAAGTAGTGAGTAAGCTTTATTACTCTGGGAAATTTGGTAGGATGGGATCTTCTAGTTCATGGGTGTCTAACTCACCATGTCATGTGACATATCGTGACTTTTTTGCCTTTACGGAGCAGGGGTGGATGTGGCCTGCATGTGACACATCTGGCCCGCAGGCTGGCAGTTTGGCACCCCTGTTCTAGTTCAGGGCAATCAGAAATTTTTGATCTCAGATAACATTTCTCAGACCACCAGGAATTCTCTGTTGCTGTATGTCATTGTGATGATATTGTGATCAAGGTAAAGAGAGACAGAGTGCCCAGATAGATAGGTGGGAAGATTGTTTCAGTGTGTTAGAAGAAACCTGTAAAATCCAGAACTCTCCGAGCTACAGCCCCAAACATAACCAAGAATTATAACTAATCCCTGTTTTAAAGAGATTTTGTTAAACAACCCCACCTCCTAAGCCAGAGAAGTGAAAAATATTTAACATGCCTCTGCTCCAGATTTCTGTTTTCCAAGGATTTCGTTTTCTTGAAAGTTGCCACCTTTGCAGATAAGATTGCTATGCAAGAAAATTAATGTTTATATAGCATTTTTGTTAATTTATGAGAGCTCTGTTAACATCATGTTTGAAGCTGAATGTGGAAAGGACAAGCCAGAATGTACAAATAGCTTTATATCTCTGCATTTTATCTGTCTGACTTACCTATTTTCACATCTTAATTATTAAATTGCAGGAACCATTAGCATTAGCAAGTGGAGCTTTACCAGACTGGTGTGAACAGATAACTAGCAAGTGTCCTTTCTTAATCCCATTTGAAACTCGACAATTATATTTCACATGCACAGCATTTGGAGCATCAAGGTGAGAACCTTGCTCAAAATTATTTGATTTCTTAGTTATTCATTCTAGTGTATAACAGTTTTTAAAACATAAATATCATAAGCATTGGTTTGTTATGTTAGGGGCGAATAAGCTTAACATTCATAATATCAAGAATCTTCAATATTTTCCAGAAAGTGATGAAAGAGATGTTTAGCATTTTAAACTAAACAAATCCATTTCTTTTCCTTACCAGAGCAATTGTGTGGCTACAGAATCGACGTGAGGCAACTGTTGAGCGAACACGAACTACAAGTACTGTACGAAGAGATGATCCAGGAGAATTCAGAGTTGGGCGCCTTAAACACGAAAGAGTCAAAGTTCCACGTGGTGAATCCTTGATGGAATGGGCAGAAAATGTTATGCAGATTCATGCAGATAGAAAGTCAGTTTTGGAGGTAAAATATATCCGTCGTCTTAAAAAGCACTAAAATAAAAATTAACAAGACAATCAATCTGTGTATCCACCGGTCTCTCTTTCTGGAGGAAAGGGAAAAGAAGTTTTATTTTGCTGCCTCCCATGTACTCCCTGCATATTGCATAAGAAACAAAACTAATTCACTCTCTCATTTTCATTCACTGGAAGTCTCTATTGATTCTCTGTCTCTCTTGTAAGTGAAACAAAGGTCATCTATAGAAGGGCAAAACTGAATGCATCCTCACACTGTTCTTTCATCTCCACTGCTTTACTTCATTTGTGTTTTGTAACATAGGTAACGCTTCCCTTGGAGCTACTTAAAGCTTTTCTTTTATTGATTTTCAGGTGGAGTTTTTAGGGGAGGAAGGAACAGGATTAGGGCCTACATTGGAGTTTTATGCATTGGTAGCAGCAGAATTCCAGAGAACAGAATTGGGAGCTTGGCTCTGTGATGATGATTTTCCAGATGATGAATCACGACAGGTAGATTTCTTTTCAGAATAAATACAAATAAAAGATGCGGTGCTGTATTCAATAACACTGTTTTCCTTTGCCTTTTTTTTTAAAAAAAGGTTGATATCGGCGGTGGATTGAAACCTCCAGGATACTATGTACAGCGATCTTGTGGGCTCTTTACAGCACCTTTCCCACAGGATAGTGATGAACTTGAAAGAATTACAAAACTGTTTCATTTTCTTGGGATTTTCTTAGCTAAATGTATCCAGGACAATAGACTTGTAGACCTGCCAATTTCTAAGCCTTTCTTTAAACTCATGTGCATGGGTGATATTAAAAGCAATATGAGTAAACTGATTTATGAATCACGGGGTGACAGAGACTTGCACTGCACTGAAAGTCAATCAGAAGCCTCTACAGAGGAGGGACATGATTCCCTGTCAGTAGGAAGTTTTGAAGAGGATTCCAAATCTGAATTTATTCTTGACCCACCAAAACCTAAGCCTCCAGCATGGTTTAATGGAATCCTAACATGGGAAGATTTTGAACTGGTAAACCCTCACAGAGCAAGATTTTTAAAGGAAATTAAGGATCTTGCAATTAAGAGACGTCAAATATTAAGCAACAAAGGTCTTTCAGAAGATGAAAAAAATACTAAACTTCAAGAACTTATGATGAAGAATCCATCAGGATCTGGACCTCCACTTAGCATAGAAGATTTAGGGTAAGGGGATGTTTCTTTTCATCTTGTTTTTGTAAATGTTGGTTAAAGGAATTACCATACCTACTTTAAAAACTACATGTTTTCTAATATAATTAATATTAGTTGCAGCATTACCTTACAATTTGATTTTATTGAAGTGTTGGGTAGATTTTTATTTAAATGCCTTTCTGTTCATGTATATTTTATTTTTCATTCGATATTAATACTTCAATATAATGAAGTTATGATTATGAATAGATCATGGTAGGTACATTTTGCATGACTGGAAAAATTGATAATTTTTTCTTCTTGTAGTCTTGGTATTATTCAATCAAAATAATATGGGCTTAAGGATAAACAAAAAGTGCAAATTTATTTAATTACAATTGGTTGATAAAATCAACTGTGAAAAGACTTGGATTTTTAAGAGAATTCTCCAGTTTAAACAATCTTATACAGAACTGTTCGTCATAATGAACAGGTATATTTTCCAGTTCAGAACTTGTGGCTCTCTATATTGATCTCAGGAGAAATAATGAGAGACAATTAATTTTTCAGTCTTCCTTGGAATTTCTTGAAGATACTGACTGAGAATCAGAATATTGGGTTAGATAGTTATCAGAGATAAACTTTTCTTACAATTGGCTATAAGAATGAATGTGATATTATTTATGAATCCATATTGCTGTGATTCTTCCTGATACTTAGTCATATGTAAATACTGTAAACACTTAATTACAAAAATACTGTGATGCTTCCTGATACTTAGTCATCTGTTAAAAAAAAGTAAATTATGATATACTAATGTTGTTTTTATTTTACAGTCTTAATTTCCAGTTTTGCCCTTCATCCAGAGTTTATGGCTTTACAGCAGTGGATCTCAAGCCTGGCGGAGAAGATGAGGTAGTAAATAATTCTAATATGGAAATTTAGTAGTATGCAAAAAAATTTGAATTAAATTATTAATTTAATTAAATTAAGTTTAATGAACCCATTTCAAGTGCAAAATAGCCCTTTTAGGATACAAGTGGTTTCTAGCATGAAACAGGCCACTTTGAAAGTAAGTTTGCATCAGAAGAGGATATTTCATAGCAAAGACATGTTTCAAGCTTGAGATACTTCCAGCATGCTTAGAATATCCCATCTGTGAGTATTATGGAAAGATAAGCAGAATAGTGTCCACATACATGACTGAAGATTCTGTACAATGATGAACCTGCAACATTGCTCAATCTCCTTTGGGCTAGATGTCAGTTATACAAAGTCCATGCATCTTGTGGTATAATATGAAATTCTTTGGAACTTGTGGAAATCTGAGGGTGTAGAAGGGATTCTGTGCAGAACAACATTATCTGTAAGGTTGACCCATACTCTTCCTGGCTAATTTTAATAGCAAGTATACCGTATTTTTCGGAGTATAAGACGCACTCAAGGTTTTGAAGAGGCATTTTTTTAAAAAAAATAGGTAGATAGATAGAGGGAGAGAGAGAGAAATACAGTAGGTAGGTAGGGAGAGAAAGGTAGGTAGGTAGGTAGGTAGATAAAAGAACGAGAGAGAAAGGAAGAAATACAGTAGATAGGTAGGAAGGGAGAGAGAGAGTGTAGGTAGGAGAGAGAGAGAAATACAGTAGATAGGTAGCGAGAGAGGGAGAGTAGTTTGGTAGGTATATAGGTAGGTAGAAGGAGGAGAGAGAGAGAAATACAGTAGGTAGGTAGGGAGTGAGAGTGTAGTTAGGTAGAGGGAAAGAGAGAGAAATACAGTAGGTAGGTAGGGAGTGAGAGTGTAGTTAGGTAGGTAGAGGGAAAGAGAGAGAAATACAGTAGATAGGGAGGGGGATAGAGTAGGTAGGTAGGTAGGTTGGTAATAGAGAAAAACAGTAGATAGGTGGGGGGAAGAGAGTAGGTAGGTAGGTATATAGGTAGACGGGGGGGGAAGAGATAAATACAGTAGGTAAGTAGGGAGAGAGAGAATAGGTAGATAGGGAGATGTTTCCAGGTATATTTATCCAAGTGCTGGAGAAGGAAATCACTTGTTTTTGCTGGCTCAGCACTTGATCAATGTAAATCTCATCCACTCTGCCACCATTTTTCCTCCAAAAAGAGGCTGAAAATCTGGGTGCATCTTATACACTGTATATAGCATGTTTTT
>JAPKID020004933.1:0-11407 GCA_026931265.2 Tropidonophis doriae | reverse complement strand
GCTTATTTGAGGGGGTAGGTCTTATTATTAGGTGCCTGCTTAAAATCAGAGTAGGGTTTATTTTCCGGGTAGGGCTTGTTTTCAGGGAAACGAGGCCAGAAAGCTTCTAGAATGGGGACAAGATGCAGATGTGTCTCCAAGTTAGATTGCTATCAGATAGAGATTGTCTAGGACTTATTTTGCTTATAGATCAGTCATCTGCCACTTGGGATTATATAGATTCCTCGAATATTGCTGGTGTGGAATTCTCATCACTGTCACAATTATCATCATCAGTTTCCCTGTCTTTCTCTATGTTTGAGAGGATATCAAAGGAGACTATGTGTCTAAATCAAAGGAGAGACAATTGTGTGAAATTGGGAGTCGAGCAGTCCATGGGTAGTGGACTTCCTTATCATTGTGTCACAGCTTCTTTTAAGTATATCCAAGTCAATGGGCTCAAAAAGCTAAGAAATCCAACATAACAACACAGGTTCCTAGATACCACACAAACACACACACACACACACACACACATACACACCAGGGGTGGGATTCTACTGATTCGGCCCAGTTTGGGCAAACTGGTAACTCCAAAAATCAGCTGTGAGCGAACCAGTTCACTCCAACCTTCAAGTGGGCCTGCCTGCCTGCCTTGGGCTATACTCACCTATATTTCCTTGTTTTTTTAGCCCACCTGATAGGTTTAGCAGAGTGGACTGCTGCACCTCAGCTGTTTTCCTGTGGACTGCACACACGCAGCACACGTCAGCCACATCAGACGCTCATTCACTGTCCTGTACCGTGAAAATGGTGTAGCGAATGAAGTGTATAATTTGACAGCAATGGTGCTCCAGCTAATACAACAGATGCAGAATTTAGCATAGCTGGCAACATTGGTATCCTGGCACCTACAACAGATCTGGTAATGTGTTGCAGTGAAATCATGGAAGTTTGTCAGAGAGATTTAAAGAGGAATCAGAAATGATGAAAATCTTCATAGGGCAATGGAAGCTGGTTTTGTGGCAGAATTCCTGAATAACTAGCCATAAGTCTCCTTCATATTGAGTCTATGGACAACCTCAGTGGCTCAATGGGCACTTCCAATCATCAGAGGCAATGACATGATTATGCATAATTATCAGAACTTCACAGTCAACTTCAAGGGCCTCTTTGGAGATCTAAGAGAAGTTACAGCGACCTCATAGGTAAGAACAAGGGATTGCAGTACTAATGGATTCTATGGCAATACCAATCCAAACAGACTTTGTAATAGTCAAACTTACAAACCTATCCTCACAGACACTCTGGGTATACCAATGAAAATATAAATGATAGATGCCAACTTTTGAAAGTGTGTCCAATTACACATGCCACAACCCCACTTCAGATATTAGTAGTCCAACAAACTGACTTGTTAACCAGTATGTCATGAGACACATTTTACTCTACAATTTGTCTTGGGATCAGAGCAACTGAAGCTTCCCAAATCCCAGAATAAAATGGGAGGCAGGGACATTTTTATTGCCACAACTTGCCAACTTCACCATGTCCAAACAGCAGACTCTGCACCAACTTTGCGCCACCCTGGGTCCTTTGTTAGGAGAAGGGCGGGGTATAAATTCGATAAAATAAAATAAATTGATAGACAGTGCCTAAGAGTGAAATGCAGATTTCACAGATGTATTTGAGAATGAAGAAGCAGCAATCTTTCCCCCAACTTTCCCCAGTGATTATGCTGTAGACCTGGTTCAGGAGGCTAAAATACCCATTAAAAGATAGAGTACCATTTCAGCTAAAGAAGTGTCAGTTTTGAATAAATAAATGTAAAGGTAAAGGTTCCCCTCGCACATATGTGCTAGTCATTCACAACTCTAGAGGGCAGTGGTCATCTCTGTTTCAAAGCTGAAGAGCCAGAGCTGTCCAAAGTCATCTCCATGGTCATGTGGCCAGCATGACTAAATGCCGAAGGTGCATGGAAAACTGTTACCTTTCCATCAAAGTGACCATTTTTCTATTTGCATTTTAATGCTTTTGAACTGCTAGGTTGGCAGAAGCTGGAACAAGTAAGGGGAGCTCACTCCATTACGCAGCACTAGGGTTTCAAACTACCGAACTGCCGACCTTTCTGATACACAAAGGGATGCGGTCCCTCAGTGGCTAAGATACTGAGCTTGTCAATTTGAATTAGCATGTTGACTTTAATCTTCAAAAACCAGCAAGTGGCTATTTTCTTTTTTGTACCTAAGAAGCCAGACCCAAAGAGGGAGGTTCCCCTGAGAACTTAACTACAAAGCCCTTAACGCTGCGAACGTGAGGGTCTATCACTTGGTTTTTCATGCCTGACAAAGTGACACTCTTTAACAGAATTTCCAAAATGGCTCTTGTGATCATGGCATATTATTTTATGCTCCTGAGTGGAGCCACTCACCGGACATTTGACATTGTAGAAAATGTTTCTATGGCACCTAGAGAGTTAGCTATCTCTTCTATCTGGTCTCTTGTATATAGAATAGGACCATTTGAGTCTGAGATGCTAGAACCATTTTTCTGAATATGTCATCATGTTTCATGATGAAATAGGTTTACCTATGGATAAATAAACAGTGACCACAGAAAAGCACAGCAAAATTCTTATGATAGAAGAGCTTAGAAATTTCACTCTTTTTTGAGGTTAAAAAAAAAGCCCTTAATGAAGTAGGAGTTAAAGACTTGCTTTATCATGTACAGGTAGTTCTTGTTTATCGACCATAATAGGGACCAGAAATTTCATCACTAAGTTGTGTGGTTATTAAGTATGATGTCCCATAACCACAAATTACAATTTCCTGCTGGCTTCCCCTTTGACTTTGGTTGTCAGAAACAAGCTATGAAGGTTGCCAATTGTAATCATGTGATTGTAGGATGCTGCAACAGCTGAAGGTCAGTCATCTCTTTTTTTCCATGATGTAATTTTGAATGGTTGATGAGTAAGTAGCTGGTAAGCAAAGACTACCTGTATTTTAGATGTTCAGAGATCAGTTTCAGATATCCCTGAATAAAATGTGAAACAGAAGAAACCAGAAAATATGGTGAGAAATAACAGCTAAAGAGTTGTACTGGTATAGTGAAAGCCAAGCAGGTGAAACCAGTCCCCAAGGAAAATTACCTCTTAGTCATGTGGAATTCCTGATAATTTATTTCACCAGTGCTGTCATCACTCTTCCCATGGGGTTTTTTATGTAATATAAATGGCTATTTACTATTTTAAAATTTTTGTTAGGCTGATCGCATTAACTAGCTACAACAAAATCCCAACCAAATATCTCAATTAATCTACAGTAGGGCATCTTCCCAAATCCACTTATCAGATCTTAAGGATAAAGTTTCTAGTCCCCGTTCTATTGTAGGGGCCTTTTTCAGAACTCAAGTACTGCAAGCAATACAAATGTGCACAATAATACATACAGAGGTTGGAAACTGAATGATTGTGGATTGACCTTGGTTAGGTTCTCTTTTCTGTGCTTTTTAAAAAAAAAACTTTTAAAAAGCTTTTTTAAAGCTTGTTTTTGCTATTCTGGTTTTTCAGGCTACATTAGTCAACCATATTAGCAGAGTTGTAATCTGCCAAATGGTTATACATCCATTAAAGAAAGGAACAGACAAATAAACAACAAAGAAAAGCACAGTAAACACAATTTTGGCATGCTGGTATCATGGAGTAGAACTGTGACTGTAACTGTCTCCAAAAGACTGAGTCTTTTTCCAAATGGCATTTAAAAATAGGTTTCCTGTCTTAATTTTTTTTTAAAAAAATATCTTTCTGTTTAAACCCCGCCCCTTCACAAAAATGGCTGCCGGCATACACTTACGGAGGCTTCCAGAGAGCTCCTGGGGCTGGGGAGGGCAGAAATGAGCAAAAAACAGGGTGTTTTTGCCCCCCCCCCTCCCAGCAGCATTCTATAAGCGTTCATGAGGCTATGCATGCTATTTTTTTGACCAAAAATGGCCCGTTTTCACGATAAATGTGCCGGTTTTTTGCTCATTTTTGACACACACACACCAAGCACTCTGCAAGCCCCCAAGGCTACTTATGCCTTTTATTCACAAAAAACGGGCCGTTTGGGGGAAGTTTGCAAAGTGCAGAAAGGGGTTTTTCCCCCCTAGAATGATTGATGAGAATTACGTTGGTCAAGTACTGTGCGTGCAGAAACAAAGATTTGTTCCAAAGGTGGTCAGTGATTTCCTTCTCCATCACATGGGTAACTACACCTGGAAACATCTGCCTACCTACCTACCTACTCTCTCTCTCTCTCTCTACCTACCTACCTACCTATCTACTGTATTTCTTTCTCTCTCTCTCTCTCTTTCTCTCTCTATCCCTCTACCTACCTATCTATACTCTCTCTCTCCCTACCTATCTACTGTTTTTCTCTCCCTCCTCTATATATCTACCTACTTACTCATTTCATTTTCATTTTCATTTTATTACATTTATATCCCACTCCCATCTCCACAAGGGACTTGGGGCGGTGCACAAGGAAATATTAAAATACATATACAAAAATACAAAAGTCAATAATTTAAAAAGGAATTAAATTAAATGCCCTTGTGCTAAAACCCGATTAAAATCAACCAAATTACTATTCTAAGGGCAGCAATTTTAAATTAGGCCAGGCTGGCCTGAATAAACAGGTGAGTCTTTAGATGTTGGCGGAACAGGCGGAGGTCAGAGATGGTGCGTAAATCGGGGGGAAGGTCGTTCCAGAGGGTGGGGCCCATCACAGAGAAGGCCCTCCCCCTGGGCGCCGCCAGCCGACATTGTCTGGCTGACGGCACCCGGAGGAGCCCCTCTCTGTGAGAGCGGATTGATCAATCAATTCTGATTGGCCTAGACTATCAATCCATTCAATCAAGCAGAATAGCGTGGGAAGGGACCTTCAAGATCTTCTAGCCCAAACCCTTTGCTCAAGCAGGAGACCTTATACCATTTCATACAAGTGGCTGTCCAGTCTCTTTTTAAAAACCTCCAGGGATGGAGCATCTACAACATCTGAAGGTAATTTATCTCACTCTTAGGAAATTTCTCCTTAATTCCAGACTGTTTCTCTCCTTGATTAGCTTCCATCTATTTTTTCTTGTCTTGCCCTCTGGTGCTTTGGAAAATAAGTGGACTAGGAGTCTCCAAACTTGATAACTTTGAGGCTTGTGGAGTTCAACTACCAAAATTCCCCAGCCAGCATGACCAAATGAGGAATTCTGGGAGTTGAAATCCACAAGTCTTACAGTTGTCAGGTTTGAAGACCCCCTACACTATGCCAATGTGGTTAATTATCGATCATAACCTTCAGTGAAGAAGCTTTATAATGGAGATGAGGATTATATTATGGAGATGAGAATGATAATCAAATTAAGAATATTCTTTGGTGGGACAAGGGACATAGTGGTTCAGTGGCTACGATGCTGAGCTTGTCAATCAGAAAGGTCAGCATTTCAGCAGTTCGAATCCCTAGTGCCGCATAATGGAGTGAAATCCTGTTACTTATCCCAGCTTCTGCCAACCTAGCATTTCTAAAACATGTAAAAATGCAAGTAGAAAAATAGGAACCACCTTTCTTGGAAATGTAACAGTGTTCTGTGCACCTTTGGCATTTATTCATGCCGGCCATATGATCACGGAAACATATTTGGATAGCACTGGCTCTTCACCTTTGAAACAGAGATGAGCACTGCCTCCTAGAGTCAGGAATGACTAACACATATGTGCAAGGGGAACTTTTACCTTTACCTTTAGTGGGACAAGAGTCTTGACTAACATTTGCAAATTCTTCTCATCCAGTACTAGCAAATCACATCCTTTTAGTTTCTGTCTGTCTCCAGTACAGTGAGAAGTGCTATAAGACTAAACAGAGCTTTCTTATTTTGGAAAATAGCACGTCTCAAAAAGCAATATGGGTAACGAACAGTTTTGTGTGTGGTGAGAAGGAACATGACTGGTTGTGGCTGGGAACCCTGGAAAATGCCAGTTCAATTTCTAAGAACACATTTCTAAAAAAAAAAAAAAGAGAGAGCTGGTTTTGAACAGCAAAGCTGCCATAGCTTTAATCGCCTGTCTAATGCAGTAGTTTGTCTTGCAGAACAAAGAAGAAATTTTTCCCACCTTCTTCCTTTCCACAGCTATTATAGGATCGTGGTTAGGTCTGCCATGAATGGACAGCAGGAATTTACATGGCCATTAGATGGCAGCAAAAAGTTGTTTAGGATTTTGGAGTCTCTACAGCCATCAAAGGGTCATCTAGATTTTTGCAAGTCAGATATGGCAGTCGTGGCTTACCTCATCTTTCCAACTGGTCCACCAATTACATCCAAAACAAGTTTTAAAATCATCCCAACTTGATGGATAACAAGTGCACTTACATCAGAATAACAGTTGTTGGAAGGGACCTTAGAAATCTAGCCCAGGGCTCTCCAATCTTGGCAGCTTTAAGACTTGTAGACTTCCACTTCCAAAAATCCACACTTCCCATGCTGTCTGGGAAATTCTGGAAATTGAAGTCCACAAGTTTTAAAATTGCCATGGTTGGAGATCCCTGTTCTAGTCTAACGCCCTGCTCAAGCAGGAGACCCTATACCACTTTAGACAACTGGTTGTCCAATCTCTTCTTTAAAATCTCCTGGATTGGAGCTCCCACAACTACTGGAGGCAAGCACTTCATTAATTAATTGTTCTAACTATCAGCAAGTTTCTCCTTAGTTCTAGGTTTGTTCTCTCCTTGATCAGTTTCCACCAGAGATGGTATTCTGCTGGTTCACCCTGGTTCAGTGAGAGGCTCTGGCCACCCACCCAGACATCATCACAAGTGCTCTGAGTATGTACAGAAGTGCCATGGATGAGCACGCTCCTAGTTCTGAACTGGTAGCGAAGATTGGAGTATTTCATGCCTCGTTTACACCTGTTGCTTCTTGTTCTCCTTTTAGATGCTTTGTGGCAGCCCCTCAAATATTGGAAGACTTCTATCATGTCATCCTAGTCCTTCTTTTCATTAAACGAGACATACCCAATTCCTGCAACCATTCTTCATATGCTTTGGCCCCCAGTCCTTTAATCATCATTGTTGCTCTTCTCTACATTCTTTCTAAAGTCTCAACTGTTGAGTCCTTGGACTTACGACCGGCTGAACTCTTTTTCAAACTCCAACCGCCGCCACATCTGATTGGCTAAGACGCAGCTAGTTTGAATAGTGGATTCAGCTGTCTGGGCTTCCCGCCCAAATAGACTATTTAAGGAGCCGGATTAGCGCGGGGATTTTGAATTCTGCCTGTACCATGCTGCAGCTTGCTGTTCCCGGAAAATAAAGCGTTTATTGAGAAACCTGTGTCGGACCCTGCTTCAGCTTCTAACAAACACTACTGGTTCGGCCAATCTGGGCTGAACCATGAGCAACCCACCTCTGATTCCAACAGTAAAGCATGGTGGTGGCAGCAGCACGAATTGGGAAACTGGTCAGGATTGAGGGAAAACTGAATGGAGCAAAGTACAAGGAATCCTTAATGAAAATCTGTTCCACAGGACCTCAGACTGGGCCAAAGGTTTACTTACCAATATGACAACAATTTTAATCAGACAGCCAAGATAACACAGGAGTGGCTTAGGGACAAGTCTGCGAATGTCCTAGAGTGGCCCAGCCAGAACCCTGACTTGCACCCTATTGAACATACCTAAAGGGATCTGAAAATGGCTGTCCACTTCCTGTTGCCAACCAACCTGTCTGAGCTTCAGTGGATTTGCAAGGAAGAATGGCAGAAAATCCCCTGATCCAGGTGTGCAAAACTTGTCAAGTCACTTCCCAAAAAACTCGAGGCTGTAATTGTTTTTTTCTTTTTAATAAATTTACAGACAATTTTAAAATTCTGTTTACACTTTGTCATTATGGGGTACAGGGTGTAGATTAATGAGAAAAAATAGAATTTCAACAACTGTAACATCAGGCTGCGGTGCAGCAAAACAAAATTGACAAAAGTGAAGGGAGTCTGAATACTTTCTGAATGCACTGTAATTCCTAAAAAATCTTATCAACAGCTCTCTCCTTTTCATTGCATGAGTTGTAAACTCTTTTGACACCATTTTGTATCCTTGAAGTTAACTACCTGCTGTTGTGAACATCTTGGAAACATTAGATTCACCAAGTCCAGGGGTCCCCAACCTTTTTTGCACCAGGGACCGGTTTCATTTAAAATAAAATTCTGCGGGCCTCCAATGGCGCGAACGGCCTCACCTGCACTCTCCCGCATCCGGTGCGCGCTCTGCCCAGGGGGCTTCCCCCTCCTCCCTCCTCCTCCTCTCCGGCTCTGCGGCCTGGTTCCTATCAAGCCACGGACCGGCACCGGTCCACGGACCGGGGGTTGGGGACCCCTGTTTTAGTCTGTGTTGGGAAGAGCCGTGCAGAAAGGTGTCTGGGCAGTTGCTGACTGGCTTTATGCCCCCATAGTTTCACTGGGATGCTAAAGCTGCTGGGCTCAACATTGTCTTTCAGCTGCTGTGGATTTGTTGCAGCCTAGCTTTGCTCCTTCTTCACCATCAGTTGCCTGCTAAGCTGCACCTTATCCTGATGTTTGTTCCAGAGATGTTATTCAGCAGGTTCTGACCAGTTCTGGAGAACTAGTAGCGGAAATTTTGAGTAGTTCAGAGAACCCGTAAATACTACCTCTCACTGACCCCACCCCCATCTATTCTCTGCTTCCCGAATTCCAGCGGATTAGGAGGAAATGTGGATTTTGTAGTAGCCTTCCCCTGGAGTTGGGAGGGAATGGAGATTTTATAGTATCCTTCCCCTGCCATGCCCACCAAGTCATGCCACACCTCCCAAGCCACACACAGAGAACCGGTAGTAAAAAGTTTTGAATCCCATCACTGGTTTGTTCCACCTTCCTAGCTGCAAATTTTCTCTTATTGCTCTCATGGCAAGAATTTGTTTTCTACAAATACACTCATTGTTTTCCTTTTGTAATGGGAAACCAGATGTGGCCCAGGGTCCTTCAGTCTGCCTTAAAGTTCCAGGAGAAAAAAACAAGGAAAGGAAGAGCTTATGCTTGTCACTGCAAGAATCTCTCCCCATACAACCAAACAGTTCTGCGCTGAAATCGTAGCATTTATTTCCTGACAAAATCTGTGTTCCACAAAATTACTGTGCCCTATGAAAAGTGTTACTATTGTTGGAAATAAAATCTTTACTTAGAAAGTACATTCATTGTAGTTTGGGGAATTTGCCAATATAGTTTTGTCTTTAATAGATTAATTGGCTAAAAGACAGATTATTAAGTCACTAAAACTCTTCACTGGTCGACAGCTTTAATACTAATTTTAGAAGAAGAACAGTAAAAAGAGCAAAGCACGTATGCTTGGTGACTATGATGGAATACGAAGTCTGGCAAAGAACTCAATCAGCTTGACTCTTGTAAAGATTATCTTGCTCAATCAACTTCTTTGGCAGCACCTAGCAGATCTTTGACAAATAAAACTAGAGAGTGTGTGTGTGTGTGGGGGGGGGAATGCATAAACTTAACTTTAAGACTATCAGCGTAATTGACATTTCTCTTCTCTTGTTTACTATGCAAATATAAAGTGTTACATATCAGTTGTGATCTATCCCATTAACTTTCCACACTGACAGTGATTCATTACCAAGGCTTTCTTAGGTAATAGAAATTATCTTGGCTCTGGAATTAGACCAATGCATTTTATATCCTTACTGAAAACTCTCAGGAGTTGGCACAAGTAAGATACTCATTTCTTGCCATCTCACAGAATCAATATGCAATCAGTAATCATGGATGTGACAGGACATTTTTTTTAAAAAAAAAGATTAATTGTACTTTTGTTCTGTGGTGGTATCTTTCAGGAAATGTACACCACAATGCCTAGTTTCTGAAGCTGAGAAATACTGCAAATTCACTCCAATCAAATCATCAATCTTTATTGAACTGAGTACATACACACTGTATATCTAACAACAATCACAGTGAGTTTAACATTGTTTCAATGAACGGAACTCTCCTTCCGTCTCTTTGGCTTTCCTATGGTTCTCCAAAGTCTGCTTTCCTCAGGAGAACTTTTCAGACACTCTGGTGATAATTATCAAGTAAAGCAAAGTCATCATTTTCGTTGATTCTGCGATTCCCCATTTGATCATGGAGAAATTTGAAAACTGTGCCTCCACAGTTGAGTCATATAAGTTGTATCTATTAACACAATTCCAGGATTGCTTACCTTACAACTTTTACTAAGTGGTACTCAATAGTAGCGAGAACCAGGCCTGAGCAAAGTGTTGGAAAGGGGCACCTTGTAATGCTTCAGAGCATTAAAGAGACTCATGCATACATTAGGAATCACTTGCATTTTTTCCTAGTTCATGTGTGTAAAGAGATGTACACATACCTGGGATTTGGTGGATTGGGTCATTTCGCTTTCTCAAGTAGGGAACCCTCTTAGATTTTTTCCTATAATATTTACTGCACCTTGCCTCTCTTCTAGATACAATTGGTTCAATATGCTGCCACCATCTTCTTGTTGTTAGTTGCAAAGTTGTGTCTGACCCATTGCGACCCAATGGACAACATTCCTCCAGGCCTTCCTGTCCTCTACACACCTTTTGTCTATGGAGACCCTCAGTCGTCCAGGTCATGGTTATCCCAAAGCTGTTTTTTTTCAAGAGGCAACTAGATTTTCTAATTTTTCTTTGAAGATGTAAATGCTTCTCATCCAAGACGAGCTGCGGAAGCTTCTTGGATGAGGAGCAAAACATCTTTAAAAAAAAAACAAAAAAAACCAAACACGTAGAAAGTCCAGTTGCCTTTTGAAAACAGTACGTTTGGGTTTTTCACCCGTATGTTTATACTAAGTATGTACATCAATGGGGAGACTAGAAGCTGCTTCCAAAACTAGTTCCAGAATGAGAGGAAAAGGAAGAGGAGGGGAAGCAGCTTTTCACAAACGTATCTATGAATTAAGGAATCATTACACTGACAAGACTAATGTAAAATCTCTGGAAGCCAGCAATGAAGTCATGAAAATCCTATTGGTATTGACAAAACAACAACAACAACCCCTCTGTAAAAGCTGGAGGCTGGGGTGTTTTTTATTTGTTTGTTTGTTTGCATTGTGGATATTACTGCTTGAATGAAGGTTCTTGGTGCTTCCTGAGCTTGGTTATCTTCTTGCAGATATTTCATTACCCCATCTAGTACTGATGATATTACCTAATAGATGTGACGTAGTTTGGATAATGAAACGCCTGCAAGCAAACAGCCAAGCTCAGAGAGCTTGGCTGTCTGCAGTATTTGCAGACCCTTCGCAGTATTTATTATCAATTATTAATTATCAATTATTAATTAATTATTTATTAATAATTAATAATTAGTTGTTTATTATTTATTATTTATTATTTATTAT
>JAPKID020004932.1:0-11408 GCA_026931265.2 Tropidonophis doriae | reverse complement strand
CTGGCGGTGTTTACTTGACGATCTCGGGCGGGGTGGGTGGGGAACCAAAACAGATCTGAGCAAAAAGAGGGAGGAGGAAACGGTTTCTCTGCGGCCCCGGGGGAAGCCGCGTGTCCTTTGGGGACTCCGCTTTCCTTGGGGCGTTCGGGGCCAACTTCTCGGTCGGCGCCAGCTCTTCTGAACTGCGTAACGTTCGCTCGACCTGGAAGAGATTCCATCCCTTCTGTTGCCGTTTAGGAGTCTCTGAGAAGGCGTGGCTAGTTTTGATCCAGCCCGGAGATCTGGAGGAGTGATCTTGGCCGTTTGCATGTCTGCGGCAATATCTAGGGGCCTCTTTCGGAAACCTCGCTGATGAGGTTTCCCGTAATGGTATGCATAGGTTCAGTGGGACGTGAAGAGCGAAAAGAGCCGTGTTCGTTCTGCAGGCGAAGTCTTATAAGGACGCGCAGCTGCCAACTTCCCTTTTTTCCCCCGGCACGCTGATCAAGTTGGAAGCAGGCTGGGAACTAACCTTTGGTCCTCCACCTGCCCGTTCTCTGGCCCTGATACAAACTAGCTTTTTCAGGCCAATATTGATTTTTGAGAACCAGTTCAATTGCTTTTCCTCCCATTGTTGATATTACATCATTATTGGTGTTTACTCCCCAAGTCTTATTGCCCAACTTCTCATCTCTTTTCTCAAAAAGCTATGTAAATTTAGTCTCATGCTGAGCAAGCCATCCATTACAAAAATTGAAGGGTCGAATCAGTACCTGAAAAGGGAATCTTTACCCTATATTTCTTAAAATCTTATTATAGAAGAAACCTGGGATATAAATGCTCTAAATAAAGATCAGTATTTAATATACTGATCTTTATTTGCAGCATGAATATCTCAGGTTACGCTGCTATGAATAATGATAACTGATACAGTATAGTGACTTAAAGTCACGTATACATAATATTCATTATAGTCAACTAGTATAATCATGTGGGCTGAAGAAAAATTGAAATTGTAGCCAAACACATCTAGGAGGTGTCAAGTTGGGAAGACTGACATAATAACCTAAAAAGCATATTTGTGTAGAACATTGTGTATCCAAGAATACCCTAAAAGATAAGTGAGTATTTTCTTTGGCTCTGAGGGATTCATGGAGTCAAAGGCCTCACATGCAATGCACACATACATGCACACTTAATCAAAGCTCTTTTATTTGCTCAAATTACAAAGGAAGAAGGCTTAAAAGGGCCTCTTTCTGTTTCCCATCCTTTGCCTGCTGTCACCTAATATCTAGCATTTATTGCCACTTTTTTTTCTGAAGTCCTTACGGGGTCCAGTGACTGAAGTACTAACATTAGGCCAGAGTTTCCTATAATGTTAGGCATACATTGAATGGAATCTGAAGAGCAAAGGGACCTGTGTGCATTCTGTTTTACAGGTCACAAACTGCCAATTTCCTTTTTTTCTGGCCTGCTGATCCTCTAGGAAGCAGACTGGAATTAATCTTAATTTTTAACATTAGGACAGAGCATCACATACCTTGATTTCTGCAGTGAAAAGAATCTTTGGCTCCTGGGCCTGATGGACCAAGGATGCTAAATAAATTAGTGATAGTGGGAACATCAAGGGGTGAGTTGATCCTTTGACTTCCAGGGTCAGAAGGAGTGATGCATTCAAAGCTCTTGGATGATAACATACAGTTCGAGGATTGTAATTTGCCCATCACTGCTAATGAAAAATCTCAGTGACATTTTAGGAGATAAAATTGAAATATTTATTTCAAATTTATGGGCTCCGGACTAAGGTTGTATAATGCACCTCACAGATATACTATAAACATGATAAATAATTTATCTGAACATAGGACAGAAGAGGAGAACTCAGGCAGCCAAGTCACATGTTTATGCACCCCAAAAAAAGCAGATTCTATTACTTAGTGAGAGAGAAAGGGAGAGGGAGAGAGAGAGAGAGGGAGGAAAAAACCAGAAATAGTAGAAATAGCATAGTGCTAAGAGACCACCAATATGGAAAATCACAAACTGATTTACAATATCTAAAAAGATCTGGGTATTTTCCAGAGGTCTTGGTTCAATACAGTGCTTACTTCAGTGAATTCTTACTACTAGTGATCCAGGTTACATTCTGGAATGTGGGTGGAGTCAGTGCCAGTTTGAAAATCCTCAGCTTGAATGTGTCAACCCTCCCAGGTAAACACAGACAAGAAACATGACTTGAAGAACTAATTCTACTTTATTGTAAGGCTACATTAACAGAATCTTGCAAGAGTCTGAAGGTACAAACTTCCCACTTTTGAGCCATTTTTAACCATGTGGTCAATTAGTTTTTTTCCCCCCTGGCTGTAAGCCACTGGGAGCTCCTTCCTCTCTTGTTGGATCGTTTCCTGGACAGCATCTCTACTCAATCGCCAGGGTCATCCATTCATTCCATTACAGATATGGATTAATAATGATGGTAGAAATAGGCAAGGGTCTTTGACAAGGGTGCAGGAGAGGTTGCTCTATCCCAGTTTTGAACTGTGGTAGTTCTGAACTATCTTAGAAAAGACTAAGGCATTTCATCTTTAGCTATATTTAATGAGGGGTTCTTTTTTAAGCATTCAAAGGAATGCTTAGGATTAACAGATATTTGAATATAAAAGACTTCTGGACTCCCCAAAAGGGAAGGAAGTTTGACATTAGCATTGAGTTTAATTAAACATCTTTTATTTATTGTGGTGCTGGTTGATCTCAGACATCACTTGTCGTTTCATGAGGTGTACATTTATTTATTGATATTTGTATCTCATCTTTATTATTTTTTAAAATAACAATGTGGCACATACACACAATATTCCCCCTATTCCTTCTATTTTCCAACAACATCTTTGTGAGGTGGATTGGGCCGAGAGAGGGACTGGCCCAAAGTAATCCATTCATCCTTCATGTCTAAGATAGTAGTGATCTCCTGGTTTCTAGCTTAATGTTTTAATGACTAGACCAAACTGGCTCTCAGGGAGCTAAGATGCTGCAAATGATGATATATTCATGTTGAATGTCATACATATGACAAGGTTTCCCTACTTGCATTAGAGGTTGGGATGCACATATATGTGGATGGCATTTCTGTGCAGTGCATGTGTCATCAGTTTAGGTTACTAAGGGTTGCCATTGTACAACTTCAAGCAGTTGCTTCTATTATACTGGCACTGTCCACATTTAAGAGGTTTATTTCTTTCTTTTGCGAAACTTTCCATAATATAGAGAGGATTTTTATTTAATATTATCAAGTTTTTGAAGTTTTATATGCATTTTCCCCTAATATGTGCAGTTTCTATCAGATATGTGAGCCAAGAATTATGGATTTCATGCATCAGAGGTACTATGTATTATTGTTTTCTGTGCCCTAATAGGAATATGCTCTATGCAGACCTTGGCAGGTCACTAAATTTGTTTTAAAAATTGGCACAATTTGTTCTTACTTAGAATCTTTATAGCATTTAGAAAGTTTTAGACCCTTGAGGAATGATCAGCAACCCTAGATAACAAGTGCAGATTACAAATACTCCAGAGAAGATTATGAGAGCAAGGAGGCTGTTAGTATACCAAGCATGTTAGTATACCAAGCATGTTATTTATAAAGCAAACAACAGGAATAGAAAGAGTAGAAAGTTTAGGAATTATGAGGTTACTGTAGAGCAGAGGTCTCATTCTTGCGGCCCGGGAGCCAATTGCGGCCAGCAGGACGGTATCTTGTGGCCCCCACCGTGATATGAAAGTATAATACTAGTGCAGCCCGCAGGGGGAGTGGACCTCTGTGGAATCCCTTATGCGGCCCAGCCTCACCCAGCCTCTACTTCCAGCGGCCCCCAGGTAAATTGAGTTTGAGACCCCTGCTGTAGAGCAACAGAAAGGCTTGAGACAAATAGGCACAGTGGTAATTTTGAGAACCTCTCCTCAGCACATTCATAAAATGGCTGCCAATGATAAAGCACCCATTTTTCAAATTGTAGGGACGTGTCATTCAGCTTTATAGTATGGTAGCTTCTTAAACACACTCTATAGATATAGGAAATGACACAGTGTGCTGGAGCAGGGCTGGAATACAATTTCTGTCCTCCCCCAGGGCCCTCTGTACATGGTTTGGGTTTCAAATCCTCCCTTTCTTTCAACTCAGATGTTGGCTGAGAGCTGAGATGGTCTGAAGAGGCCTGAGGTAACTGAACTGAAGGCAGTAGTTGCAGAGCAGAAGGCCGCTTCTGCTGCCTTCCTCGTAAACATGAATATGAATTTTGGAGATACTATATCCTTTATGGCTACTCTGGGAAGGGAATCTTTTCCGTAGTTTTTTAACCCCTTTCCTGTAGGTCCTCTTTCCTGGCTAATATGTGGTAATGTATAATAAACTTTACCCTGGCCTCAGAAAGAAAGAGCCAAATGAAGGGTAAAAGCCACTCGTTCCAGTAACAGCCTGAAATTAAGAAGACAGTTGATAATCAGTCTTAGTATGGAGATGATATAATAATAATTGGAACAGCTTAAATTCTGTGACAATATCTTTAACATATCAGACAAGGACATTCGTCTGTCCCAGGTCCTTGGAAAGGACTCAGTAGTGGATAAAAATGATAAATCCAATGTAAAGATTTGACTGACTGTGATAACAATAACAACAACAATAATAATTAATAAAATAATTTACCTTTAAATTATCTTAAAGAGCTCTTAGGTTCTTGGTTAGGACTTGAACTGTTAAGTTTTTACCAGTCCCAGATTGTGAATCAAATTGAAGATTAAATCTTAAATAACAACAACAATAAAGAGAGGGAGGGAGGGAGAGAAAGTTTCTACATTTTGAACAATGTGTTGAAAGTTTAGACTGAAAAATAACTAACTTCCTTCTGTTATGCTTAATGTGTATAAAATCATGATTTATTCCCTGGAGCCTATGCAAGGAATTACCTTGGAAGGAAGCCTGTTTGACTGAAATCCACATGCCTGCTGAGCCTAAAGTCTAGCAGTAGGCCTCCTAGGTTCCTTTGTGATTTGAGTTTCCTTGTTTGCCTGCTTATTAATTGATAGATTCAGACAGGTTCATTTGTTGGCTCCGCAATTTTGAGTTGGACAAAATGCCAATTTGTTTGTTTGTGAATTCAGACGGGGCTGTTTCCTGGCAATGCAGTTTTCAGTCTGATAAAATGCCCATGGAGGAAGTTTATGTTGTACATTGTCCTAGAAACCCAACCTGGAATCCAATCCACATCTAGCTGCTTGGGAAAGAAACTGACCAAATTGCCTTCTATCTGTATTTGGCATTTCTTGTTTCAGGACAATCTTTCTGAGGACGACCTCAAGCATGGCCACAGGGGGGAAAGGCAGCCAGACCAGCAACGATCTCTATACTAACCGGCTCATCCATGAGAAATCTCCTTACCTCCTTCAACATGCTCATAACCCTGTTGACTGGTAAGGAATTTTTTTTTTTGCCTCTGTCTTACTAGGCAGAGGAGTGAAGTGAAATAGATAGGATTTATTATTTGTGGATTTCACAGGTGTTCTTCTTAAGAATCTACCATTTTCCTTTAACATTTCCAGCAGCCTCCAGATTTCCCATTCTCATCAAAACATTTTCCTTCTGCAGCTCAGTCTGTACATTTTATTTATTTGTTTATTTATTTATTATTTTGTTTGTCACTCATGTACAAAATAACAGGAATAAAAATAATCATGAATAAGAACACAGGAAATGGGTATAAATAAATGGGTACAGTAGGACCGGAATATTAGGCACGCTGGTGCGCTTATGCACGCCCCTACTCTCTCTCCAGATCCGAAGATCAATTTCTCCTTTGTTTCTGATTTCCTGTTTGCAGCTTGTTTCTGAGCTCTTCTGGCTCATCTACAAAGGAGTTAAACCTAATGTTAATATAATTATACCTGTTTATACTTCTTCCTTGTTACCTTTGCCTCAGTCACTTGCTTCAATTCTTCATTATCATTGAGATTTGGATTTCCTCTTCCTCCTTCTCCTTGCCTATTTTTATTTGATTCTGTTCCGCATATTAAGAGATTATATGAAACTGCCTAAGCGCTACTATTAAGTGCTAGGATTCAAAATTGCTGAAGATTGGGCAGATGGTGATTAGGGACAGGGACTGAGATCTTCCTTGGATAATGAACTAAGAACTGACAAGTGCTGGGTATGAGGAGGTGTCACCACTTCCTTAATTCATATATCTTTTTCAAGATTGAACCCAGGAAAATTTGCAGCACCTTTGTGGAAGGGCCAATACACTTATTTTCCTTTTCAGCTCTGAATTTGAAATGTATTCTGGTAAAGAACAAGAGGAATATTAAAACATCTTATTCACAAAGTTGTTTTAGCAGCATAATTATTTTTCTTTCATTTTAATTGTTTTATGTTGTATTGGGTTACAGTTAATCTTAACTTCTTTAAAAGTTGCCCATTGTGACTATTGTGAGTCAATGTTGTTGGAAAAAATGGACTGTAAATCACTGGCTTGATTTTTATCTTGAGGTAAAATCTAAAACATTTAACCTGACTGAAAAGCTGAGACATCTCTGTGATTGATTTTAGATGTCTTTTATTTTTTAAAACGTAAAGATCATATATATAACAGGTGTCCTTTGTTAACATTTAAATTAGGATGTTGTTGAATTTTTTTGGCAGAAGGGCAAGGAGAAGATTTTTGAATGGTCAAAGTTTTTGAAATTGTTTTGCTTCTGAGATTACTGTCTAAGGTTTTGATGTTTTTCCTTTTCTTTCTAGAATAAATTTACATTTATATTATACTGTCTTGCTGATATAGTATAGTATCATATAGTAATTGTTTTCTTTAATACGGTGCTCCTTGCTTTGGGACTATCTTGGTTAGCAACCTTTTGTGCAAGTAAGATAGTAATAAATGGTAGTACACAATTCATTTTCTGATCCATGCGTATACTTATTATGTGTCTGAAAGTAACATATGGCAGAATGAAAGTAACAAAGGCATTGCTGCAGCAAGATAATTTTATCTAAATGAGACAGCAGCAACCAATGATCTTTGCAACATCTTTTGAATGATGCGGATTGTGTGCTTCACTTAGTGACTGTTTTGTTCAATGATAAAGTAGCTGGAATGGAGTGGATGTAAAATATTTTTAAAAGGCTAATTTTTAATATGAGATTAGAATCCTGAAATCTAATTATCTGAACCTATCTTCCAAGAATGCTCATTGAATGCTCATCATCAATAGGATGTTTCCCACTGTGTATACATAGTAGATACATAGTCTACTTTTTTTTCAGCAGCTTAGGATAGCTAACATTCAGGTCTCGTTTTAATTCCATTTTCACAACAGCCACCGTACAAGGTAGATTAGGTGAAGAGATAATAATTTCTGGCTTGAAATTATTCTGTGAATTTTCATGAAGATGGATCTGAGTATGGGTCTGCCCAATCCCAGTCCAACACCTGACTGGCAAGAACACACTGATTGTTCACTGCACAGCAAGCTACTTTTAATTAAAATTGTTTCATGGATACTTAAAATCAGCAGCAGCAATGAAATCAAATTCTAATTAAGTATACACTTGACACCTAACCTATGCTAAATTGCTCTGCTCCCACTCCCTTTCAGACTGGAGACCAGCCAGGAGAGTTACTTTGGCATAGTTCCAGATATTACCAAGTGTGTTATTTCCTGTGCAAATAATTTAGGCAGCACTTTTTAGAATGTACATGTTTTCTTCTGCTTGACAGGGAATGCTGTCTTATATCAAAATGCTTTTCAAGTAGTTAGAAAAGGCAGTAGCCACTTACCTACATTTAGGTATAGGTATATTACAAAGGAAACACTATAAAAAATCCAGCTTCTTTCCTCAATTTTCCTCAGGTATCCATGGGGCCAGGAAGCCTTTGATAAGGCAAAGCGAGAGGACAAGTTAATATTTCTGTCAGGTAAAAATGAATGTCTGATATGTGCCTTTGAGCTTACAGATAAAAGCAATACTATACCTTTGAGAGCAGTTTGAAATCCAAGAGGATAAACTTGTGAATAAAGGAATAAATGTTGTTCAAAGCAGATCTTCAACTGCTCAATACTTTTTTAAATCTTATTTTTTTTCTGAGGGAAGATGCGAAGCCCATCTTTCTTTTCTTGTTCTAAAAAATGTGTTTCTTGATATACAGTTTGCTTCTATAATGAGCCAGCATCCCCAGCCCTAACACCAGTACATGAACTCTGGGCCTGGGAGCAAGTTTTTTCTGGAACGGCAGGAAAGTGGGTACCACCTGTATCTCCGGGAGGGGGGATGCTGTTTGGACGGCAGCAATAGTGATAGAGAAGGCATGTTTCCTCAACCCCACAAGATGATAATATTTAATTGAGGCTACATGTAGCAAACAAGGAAACATTCGGCATTATCATTAATGATATTTCCAGATTTCTGTCTTTGCTTTTCCTAGTTCTACAATCTTTTTGCAAAACTTCACTATCTATAGTTTTTCTTAAACATCCAAATCACATTTTTTCAGCAATCTTTTACTATTATGCTACCATTATTACTTCTTAGAAGTAATATTTTCTCATTTTTTGAAAACATATATGGGGTTAGAATCACTAACATTACTTATTGTCAGCAATTCTTATTTGATCTGCAGATCTTGTTCTTGTTTTGCTCAGTCCTTTAAATGTGCTGAGGGAGATTGTGTGTCGCTCTCTTCTTAAACTTCCATTATGTCCTGTCCTGAGAACTTAAAACCAACACTTTGGAAACTATGGTTAATCATTTTTTTCATAAGTAATCTTTTTTTAATTGATACTTTTTTCAGTTGGCTATTCAACTTGCCACTGGTGTCATGTTATGGAACAAGAATCCTTTCAGAATGAAGAAATTGGTCGGATTTTGAATGAGAATTTTGTGTGCATCAAGGTGGATCGTGAAGAGCGTCCAGATGTTGATAAAGTTTACATGACCTTCGTGCAGGTGGGGAGTTGAAACGTAGAGAAAACTTATTGGTTATTTCCAAAGCATATGTGAAAGGAATCTGATCCATCTCATTCTGTTTCACTGCAGGCAACCAGCAGTGGAGGTGGTTGGCCAATGAGTGTGTGGTTGACTCCTGATCTCAAACCATTTGTAGGTGGAACTTATTTCCCACCTGAAGATGGAATTTATCAGGTTGGCTTTCGGACTGTTCTGCTTCGCGTCCTAGAGCAGGTATGGGATTTAGTATCCACAATTGTAATAATATGAATGTGTTGTTGGCACATAATAGTGCCAATTTTGAGCTTTTATTCGAAGGGCTTATGAGAGTGTAATGAATGAGAAATTTTAGCTCAAGCCCAGGGACAACAGGATTTAAGGAAAGAGAAACTGTGTTATAGATAGAACTTTCTAATGGAAAATATTCCATGGATAGAAATCCATTTTGGTTAAAACAAAATATTTTAAATATTTTACATGATGTTGCATGTCTCTGAAGGCAGGTGATTCATTAACAAAAAAGTCAGCAAACATTTTTGTGGATTAAAAAGTCATGTAATGAATTTTTTCCTATGTGGTCATGCAGCAATTTAGAGCATCTCATTAACTAGGCTTATACATTAGCTCATTTAATCTGTATTTATTGAAGGAACTATAGGTTGAGATCGTACAATGTTCTAACCCATAAGTTATGACATATAACTATAATGGTTCAGTTTACATGGGAACAAACATATACAGTATATGTAAAAACTCAGTTGGATTGCCCCTAATGCATTGCTATTTTTAAATTGATATGTGAGAAGTAGCATCTATGATGTCAAACCATTTTCTAAAGCAACTTGAAAAGTTATGTACTATTTGGATGAGGCACGGATAAAGAGCAGCAAACTATGACTTAGATATCTTCTCCCCACTCCTCAGTGGAAACGGAACAAAAGTACCCTTTTGGAAAACAGCGAGAAAATCTTATCTGCACTGTTAGCTAGGACTGATGTTGGCGTTCGAGGGGATGAAGCACCCCCTTCCTTAAAAGAAGTGACAACCAGATGTTTCCAACAACTATCAGAGACTTATGATGAAGAATATGGTGGATTCTCAGAATCTCCCAAATTCCCTACCCCAGGTTAGTTCAAGATTGTCTAGCTATTTCGGTAGGAAGAGCTACTATTACATAAACAACTGACTAATGTTCATTACTTTACTGTTTTCTTTTATTCCAGTTAATTTGAATTTCCTCTTCTCCTATTGGGCTCTTCAACGGTCAAACACTGAAGGAGCACGAGCACTTCAGATGGCCCTGCATACACTCAAGATGATGGCATATGGTGGTATTCATGATCATATTGCACAGGTAAAATCGAAATTTGAAACTTTTCATTAAATAAATCAGAAATCATGTTTGTCAGGGTCTGGTAGTAGTCTCTACTGTTTGTCTGCCTGTTCTTCCCTTTCCGGTTTACATTTGTGATTTCATAAATCTGTTTTACATTTTGAAAAGGTAGATAAAAAGTCTGATTAACAAATACAAAACTACTTTTGGAATCTAATAATTCTTTAAAATTGTGGCACACTTTTCCATTCTAAAAATACTCAAAAACGCAGTTTTTTTTAAAGCATATTGTTAGCATATTCTACTTTGATGAAATCCTCTTTCCTGAGTCCCATTATTTTTTCTTATGGGGAATGAAGAGTTTAATCAATCCTCCCTTTCCAGTGTAATCATATCATACATAGCTTGCTAAATAGTTGGTTTGATGGTGTTCATAATTGGAAGAATATTGCAAAGGAGGAACTGTCTAAAGATGGTCTAACTAGTCTTCCCCACTACATTTTAATTTTGATTGATTGAGTTGAAATTTTGTCTTAGTGGGCACAAACGTCTTCCCAGATGATCTCTCCAAAAAACTGATCCTTCAGAATATTATAGGAAAAAAAGGCAGAGCATTTCTGAATTTTGTAGAAATAAACAAGTTGAGACAACCAAATATCTCTTCAAATGCCTTCATTGCTACCTACCAAGTGGCAGCCTGTGACATCTTTCTTGTCTGTTGATTCCTTTACTGTTAATAGTTGATCCCAAATTTTGAGGAGTCCTGTAGTAGATCATTTTAGTATGTGAATGAACTAATATGCTGCTCCCTACTTACATTAAAACCTACTCTATTGATTTCTGTGGCAATGTTCACTTTGTCCATGGAGATCTTTAAAAATAGCTTCACAGTATAATTCAGGAAATAACCTATCTAATATAGCCTTTTAAAAAACCTATTCTCCTATCCCCTTTTTCAGTTGCTCACTCCATCAGTCCCGGATTTTAATTGTTATTAGAAATGACTTTTAGATGATTGATTTGGAAATAGAATACCGTATATTCCGGTGTATAAGACGACTTTTGAAACCCCAAAAAGTCAACCAAAAATCGGGGGTCGTCTTATAC
>JAPKID020004931.1:0-11408 GCA_026931265.2 Tropidonophis doriae | reverse complement strand
AAAAGGATACAACAGCAAATACTTTTATAAAAGCCTTGCTGAAAGGAGGACAAATGAATTGGTGTTTTATGGATTTACTGATTAAAACACGCTGAATATGGAAAGAAGAGAACCACATGGTAATGTTAAAGTGGGAGGAGAGACAATGAATTTGTGTTTGTAATTGCTGTAAAGAAGTTTAGAAGTTGCTTTATTGTATATCCTTTCTTTTTCTGTCTGCGATGACATTTTCTTTTTTCTTTTATTTCTCTTTCTAAATGTATATAATTTCATCTTTTATCTTTTACTTAAGTGAAAAGTTGTAATAACACAGACACACATATACAGACAAAGACAGACACATACACATACACCTATAATATCCTGCTCTCGAAAGAACTATCCACCTATAAATGTCCTGTTCTCCGAACAACTGTCCAAGTTTATTCCCCATTGCAGTGGAATATCACAGTAATAGAAGAAACGTAATGGTACTGGAAAGAAATATGGCAGAGAGAGAATAATAGAATTGGGAGGGAAGAACTTCTACTCCAACCCCCTGCACAAGCAGGAGACCCTACACCATTTCAGACAAAGGGTTATTCTCTTTGTCTCTTCTTAGAAAATCTCCAAGAATGGAGCACCTAAGCCTTCTGAAGGCAAACAATTCCACTAATTGTTCTCACTGTCAGGAAATTTATCCTGATTTCTAGATTGATTCTTTCCTTGATTAGTTTCGATCTGTTGCTTCTTATTCTGCCTTCAGTGCTTTGGACATAGGTGACACCCAAAGTTGTGCTACTGAGAGGTAGCAACAGATGTGGAAGAAAGATCAAGCAGACAAAGTGGTATGGCAAGACAACACCCTGCGTAGGATGTATCATCAACAGATAGCTGAAGTGGCAGATATTGTGAAATGCTATCAGTGGATGGAAAGGGCTGGATTGAAAGACAGCACTGAGATACTGATCATAGCAACACACAAACAGGCACTAAGCACCAGGTCCATAAAGCTGGGGTTGATCACACTATATAGGACCCAAGATGCAGACTATGCAAAGAGGCCTCAGAGGCAGTCGAACCCATAGTTGGCAGTATGTAAGATACAATCATGAACAGCAAACTACTGAACAGCACAATCAAGTAGCTGGCACTGTGCACAGGACTATCTATAGAGAATATGGGTTAAAGTTTCCTAAGTGTAGATGGGGCATCCCACAGAAGATTGTGGAAAATAAGGGGATTAAAATCCTATGGGATTTCCAGATCCAATGATCCAGCAGGTACTGGCTAATCAACTAGACATGATAGTAGACAATGAGCAGTAGATAGCTGTTGTGATATATGAAACTGTGCCACGTGATCACAGTATCAGGAAGAAGGAACATGAGAAATTGAAGAAATAAGATTAGCAAATGAGTCTGGTATTATTCTTGCAGCTGTAGAGGCACAGAGACAGCAGTTTGTCCATATATTACTCTTGTATAAGGAATTCTTTTTATGGATATTTATTCTATTTTTTAAAAAATGTTTTAATCAGCCAGAGGTAAAAAAAAAAAAAAAGGAATAATATATTAGGACAAATAGATTAATTGAATTTGAACCTTTAAAAATGTGCAGAGGAGGGTGCAGAATAAAGGAAGACACCAGACCAGATTTTGGTTACTAGATGTAAGAATTATTATGGAGCAGATCACAGAAAAAATAAGATCAGAGGAGGACTGAAGGATGCAATCAAACTTAAATGCCAGGCTGCAAGTCCCCTTTGCTTCAGCAACTTAACAGGTCAACAAAAGAATGATGAAGTAGAAAGGAACAAAGGAATGTGATGGACACTGCTGAAGACGAATAAAAGGAGAAGCTGAATACTGCAAGTCTCTTTTTGTAGACTCTCAATTTGTATGTGTAATGGCTATCTATAAACCTCTGGTCCTGCCCACTCTCTGTTCTTGACCAGAGTATAGTAGGGTGTATGAGTGCGTGCATTTTCACATATAGTATTACAAATAATACAGCTTTTGTAAATTAACTGAGAATTTCTCTGTGTGCTCGGTGTACCTTTGAGTACTTCATTACTACTTAAGATCCTGAATTTCTGCACCTTCTTCAAATCTATGGATTTCAAAATCACAGCTGGACTTATCTCTAGACTAGGTAGAACACAAGAGAAGGAGAAGGCACATATATCTCAGTTAGGTTTTTGGAAGAGGCAAAGAATAAATGTATAACTATAAATGAAGGAATTTTTATCAACTCCTTATGTAATCATAATCCTCCTTTACGCCCTCAACTCCTATATTTGCCATACTTTAATAGATGGAATTTAGTTATCAGAGACTTTCCAATCCAGATTTTATAGTATTTTGCTTATTATAAGTGGGGAGAGTCTAAGAAGGAGAACAGTGTTTGCCAATTTTAATACAGTGGTTCATTCCGAATTACTCTGTAGGAAATAACTGCATAATGAAGCTCCCCCACAACCAGCAATTTTGTTACCACATTCTTGATTTCTTGGAACCAGGGGACTTACTTCTAGTACATATGTCTGTGATCCATTCTCTGATAGAGTTAAGGATGGCAGGATTTTTTTATTTTTTGCTGAAATGTTCATTTGTATAACACTTTTTTGTTCATTCTATCTGGAATCTGAATCAGTTCATGATTTTTTTTAAGGCTGCAGGGAAAAAAAACTATACCTTTTTCTATGAATGTGCAGTTATCCCATGTTGACATTTTTTTGCAACTTTTCCCTAAATACTTATTATTTGGTATAAAATGTTGAATCATGTTGTTTACCTATTTTATAACAAAGGCTTGAATGATCTAAGTTTAACCCAGCAAATAATAGACATTTTGTCTACTTTTTGTACTAGTGTGTCAAACAAGGATAACCTCAAGAATATGATTAAGACCAATAAAGTCATCAAATGATGTCAAATTCTGTTAAGCCAAGAGTTTTTAAAAAAAGTAATATTCATATAATGATTCATGCTATTCTTATGCAGATATTTCTAGGGTTTAATTCATATTTATGAAAAGGGAAACCTGTTTAGGGATATTGTGTCCCTATCTATATTATTTCATCGTTTCTTATGACCAGAACTATTAATGAGCATCAGAATAATAAACAGGGAGAAATGAAGAAGGTTGGGGGGGGGGGAGTTGTTGGAGAAAACAAATGTGAAATACATTATTTTATATATACAATTTCACCAACTTATAGATTGATAAAAATAAAACAAAAAAAGAACAAAAATATAGCCAGAATATCACTTGAGATGGTCAAATAATTCCCTCTAGCAAATGTCACACAACAGCTTTCCTCTGAATAAGAGAAACCTTTTACAATAAGCACACCAACTAATTAGGCAACACATATGTCTATGCATACTTCTGTATCTCATGTTTTAATTCTTGGGGGAAAAAGAATAACATTTCATAAACATTTTAAATATTCATAATTTTAGTTTAAGACTGGATCTTACAACTTGAATTGGAATACTAGCTTTTTCAAAAAAATTATCTCTGAAATGTAAGCATAAGAAAGATGTTCTCCTATCAGACAGTTGGTTTTCTTGTTGTTGTATTTTTTAAAAAAAAAACATGAAATAAAACAACCCCTCCCAAAACAAACCTGACATTTTCTTCAACAAGTTTCAGCCACTGACAGATTCTACTCTCTGTTCTACATTGTATGTTTTAAAAGAATCAGAAGTCAGCAGGTGTCTTTTGTGTCTCCAGATAAAAGTTAATGTCCTTTCTTTTATCCTGTTTTTCCTTAATTCTTTTGCTGCGGTTATTTCCACTTTACTGGTAAGAGTTTCAATAGGCACTTCAGTGGAATTAAGAAAAATCTACCACTCTTCCACCACAATGCCGGAAAGCTATACTTTCTGTTTGATGTATCGATAAATTGTAGCTAATAGGCCCAAGACAGTCTCAGTGTGACTTCAAAGTAATAAAGTTAAAAAAATAAAATAAAATTAAACCTAGCCACCACCATCAAAACAACAACAACAAAAAAGATCGTCAAAGAACATTCTTCCCCTGAAAAATAGTAAACCAAGATCCGTGGTATGATAAATAAAGGAACTTGCTGAAAACAGCTGTTGTCTCTTATAATCAATGAAACTTGTTCTATAAAGCTTGTTTTTGTGTGTGTAAAATTAGTGGGTTTACTTTTCCTTCATGGTCCTCCTCCACCTCCAGCTAAGTGACTTTATCTGGATTATAGCTTTCTTCTTCTCCAAACATTTCTGCTAAGACTTTAAAGCGTGGTCCCCAGTCACTTAAATAGTCATAATCCTGATCTGCTTCTGTTGCAACAGAATCTATAGAGCTGAGAGATTCAGCTACAGATCCATTTCCTTCATAAGCATAAGTTGCTAGTGAATCATAAGGGGGAGCTGATGGATCCCCATCGTTTTCTCTTAGCCTTTGATTTATGAAATCTCTAATATTTGTGTTGTCCTCGGTGGGTGGTTTTGAGCGAGGCAAGCGGAGGGCATCTGGCTTGATATCCCTGCGTATTTTGTTATCCTCAATTCCTTTGGGATTCCTTAAAGCCCCAATGTCAAAGGCCTGAGTGTCTTCTTCACCCCCTCCTTCATCATCATAATGAATGACATTGTCTCGAACATCTTCCTTGGAGGTCATTAGGGTGTCTTTTTTCTTCTGCCGTCTCAAGGCCACATAAAGAACCACAATAACTAAGACAAGGGGAAAAAAACAGAGGTCAATTAGGGAAAAGAGTGACTTTTGTTAGTCAACTTCATATCATCTTCTATGATCTAAGATATGACTGCTCCAGTTCCAAATATTTTTCAATCTACAGTAGCAGGATGGGGGAACAGTCTCACTACTAATGCTATGCTGAAAAATGCACCTCTATTTTCCACCTTACACATGCATACACGTGCGTGCACACGCATGCGCGCGCACACACACACACACTACACAAAATGTGTCAGGGAGAGTACTCCTGCTGTTTTTAACATGTCAGAAGAAATTCTCATAAGGATCTGAATTATTGTAGTAGAGGGTCACTGCTTTTCTTTAGGTGACAAAAAGCTTTACTGCTATTTTGGATCTTAGAAAACCTTGCAATAAACATCAGCAGCCAAGAGACATTTTCTCATGGGCAGAAGCCCAAAAGGAATTGTTTTATGCTTAGCCAATAAAATGGAATAAATAAATGAGTTGCTTGCTCTGTTACTTTGAGCAAACCCATTAGAGAAAGAGCAGAATCCACAATGGAGAAACCACCATGAACTCAATCCAGTGGATTTCCTCTCCAGAGTGAAATGTTGAAAGAACATTTCAATTTTGAGGGAAGCTTTTTTCTTTTTTCCCATTCATGCCAACTGAGGCCCAATTAATTATGCCACTTCAAGATAAGAAGTGTTTTAGGTTCTTTTCCGGAACATGTGATGGGAATATGTAGAGTAGGTATAGAACCTTTTTGCCTTGCTGTATTTCTGACAGACATATAGGATACTTCTTTGATGTTCTGTCTTCACTATCAGAGAAGTAATACTAGAGATTTCTCCATCAAGCATTGAAGGAGGCTAACAGAACCTTGGCTAATTTAGTGTCAGTCTCTTGTACTGTCTCTTACACAGAAACCTTTTTGTTTTCAATAGCCATTGCAGAATTTTTTAAACTTTCTTTAAACATTTGCATTATCTATATATAAAAGATTAGATAAGAGGTTGGAAAAATGAGGAGGCTTACTAGACCACATCATCTTACAAATTCATGATGATCCCTATGACTTATGGTCTGTTAGAAGGCAAGTGCCATGGATTTCTTGTTTTCAGGCAAGAACTACAACCTTGGCTAATATATCAGCTGTCATATACATGAGCAGGCAATGACATTACCAAAGATATTACCAAACTTTCCATCATCATTTCTAAAATATCCAGATTTCTTTCCTGTATCCTGCACAAAGCGTCAGACCATCTGTACAAAAGCAATGAATGGAAGGTGAGTGTTTGCATTGTATTTGCATTAATTCAGGGGTGAAACCTACTTACCTTCACTACTGGTTCTCAAATATGAACGTGCAGGAAATCCTGCTTTCGAGCTAATATAAATTGTGTATCACAGCTGATCATCAGAAATATCCGTTTGCCTGAACTGATAGTATTTTTTTTACTACTGGTTGGGATGAACAAGTAGCTTTTTTTTTTTACTACTGGTTCAGGCAAACCAGTCCAGACTGATAGCTTTTCACCCCTGCGTTACCTCCTGCATGATGATAATTAATAGAAATGATCCCCCTCAGCTTCTCTGAAATATCCCTGTCCTTCTTTGATAATATTTTGCCCCCATTTTTATAATTAAATACTTCTCCTTGACTCTTCTCTAGGTGTGAAGGTCAGAAGGATCATCATCAGCTTGGCCTAGTTACTGCATCCAAAATACTACTCATCAGTGTTTATGTGATTATTGGTCACATTTAACTAATGCCATTTTTTTAGAAATTAAATAAAATATTATGCATTTGAGCAAAGACTTAAAAAGAAATTAGCGCAAAACTCAAAAGAGAAACGCTAACAAAAGAAAAGTAGCTCAACTATTCAAAGATTGCCTGGCACTATTGTAACCCTCTTTTGTAGCCCTATTTCAATGTTATCTTATATTTTGTACAATCCTACATATTATAATAAAAAAGGAGGGAAAGAGAATTGTTCAGGGTAAATTTGTGCCTTTTATTGATGATGGATGTTTCCTTGATGATGAATGTTTATTTAAGTTAAAATTTAGTCAAGGAAGAACTTTCAAGATGAGACTTCATCATTTGATGTGGTTATCATATCATAGGAATCATCTTTACAAAAATTGAAATGCTTATTCAATTTTCTATTGCAATGTTCCCAAATTTCAAAGTAGGGCTACATTTAAACCACTGGTCAGGGCTTTGCTTGATTAAATGTCTCAACACAACTGGAAGTAAGTGGAAAGCAGTAGTTTGTATCCAACTAACCTTTTCATTTGGGCCATCTGACAGTTATTCCATGTTTGGGGGGAGGGGGAGGAACTCTCCAAATATCTACAATAATACCATTGACTTTATGCAAATAGATGAGTACTAACCTAGGAGTATAATAATGCACAACAGGATTGCAATCAATGCTCCTGTGCTGAGTCCAACAGGCAAGAATATTGCTTCAGCATTACATGAGAGGATGGAGCCATCAGAGTTACATCTGCAAACTCGAATTGTCATTGTGTTTGTACTGCTTTGTTTGGGGTAGCTACTATCTTCAATGACAATTGGAAGGAGATAGAACTCTTGCTGTCGACGGCTGTAACCACTTCTGCCAGCTACAATTCCTGCTGTGTTGTCTGAAAAAGAGGATTGAGTTACTGTTCTCATTATCATAATGGCTCAGAAATGGCACTGAGCACAATTTCTTGTGAAAATGCAGGAAATAAATAAATAAAAGTTCTGGAGAATGGCCTAAAACATTATGGCTCACGTGTAATTGTCAGCAATGCGGTTGCCTTGTTTTTTTTCTCTATTTTATTAACCTCCAGCATCATACAACTAATAAGGCGATTTACTCTGGGCCAAAATATTCTTGTGACCTTGTACTAAAAAAGGAGAGGGGAGGGTAATTGAATGGGTACCTCTTCTCAAAACACTTTAGCAGGAATGTTTTTATTATTTTTTATTTTTATTATTTTATTGCAAAGTGCTGAAAGGTACAACTCATGCCATTTTTCTAATATTCATCTTCTCATTATTTTGTTGCCTTCCTCAGCATACCAATTTGAAAGGCTCATCATGAAGATTTTCCACACGACATTTCCCTAGGAATATAAGAGAAGTGTAGAAAACTATGGACAGTACCGAATAATCTAAAGCAGGGGTCCTCAACCCCTGGTCCATGAATCAGCACTGGTCCACAGAATGCCAGCAACTCAGCCACAGGATGCAGATAGCATACAAAACCATGCCCCTCCCCCCAAAACCTTTCTCTGTGGAATTAGTCCTTGGTGCCCAAATGATTTGGGGGCACTGCTCTAAAGTCTTCCTTTGCCTTCTCTTTCTTTTCCAGTAAAATGAAGGAGAATGGTTAACAAAAAATAACAAAGATATTTTTGGCCTAAAACTAGATGTCATATTAACAGGTTGCAAGTTTCTTTCTGTATGAGCAGCAACTACATAAGGTGGAAATTTGCCCTCGGAGGCCTTCGTGTCAAACGTTTTACATTATTAAACATTAAAGGGGAGGGAAAGAAAAGGAGGAGATTCAGAGCTGATGTCAATCTCACCTGCACTTTATCAGGAGTCCTCCATTGTATCATTACCCAAAGTGTCACTTTGAAGTAAGAGAGAAAATAATGAAACCCTCCCCTTCTTCCCCAGGCAAATAAAAATTATTGTAACTCTTGCTATACAATCCATCTCAGTTTGACAGCAACCTTGTCAGGGAATAGTAAAAATAAGAAAAGCCAAACTACCACAAAAAGGAAGAATGCCATCTTTCCCCTGTTTCTTGTTTCCTCACCCCTACTAAGTCTCCTTTTCAAATGATTTCCATTTAGTGCTTTATAGGGAATAAAAAATAATGGTTTTTTTTCTTTATTTGGTTAATTTCCACTGGAGGCACATTTTTCAAAAGGTATAAGATTTCCCCCATCTATGTAAAGATATTTAAGAAAACTCTCACAAGAGACTTGGCATGACATACTATGGGCCATTAGTGCATTGTGATTTTCATATAACATTTTTCAGCACATAAATACTGTAACTAATTTTTTTCAATGAGTAATGTATATACTTTTAGTAAGTGAATTGTTTCAAATGAGAAATATGGAAATGAAAACATTCTTTATTAACTGAGGAAGTGTAAAGCCAGTAGTACATACGAAAAGGTAAATCAAAGTAATTTATCAATATATTACATTAAATATCACAAATCTGGTTAGAATTAAGTAAGCTATTTGAGAATTCAAGATCTGTGAGTAATTCATCTATCTCCTCAGATGTGTCCTCATATTCCTTGCTGCCATTTCTTCTCTAGGGAACAGAAACACAGAATACTTGGAGTTGCATTGCAGTGGGCTTAGAGACAACAGTGGTATAATTAAAACCATTAAAAATAACTTTCTTAGTAATAAAAAATAATAAAAGAATCACGGAGCAGGAAAATGACATTTTTGTAGCATCCACTACAAAAATTGGTGGTTGAGAGTTAAGAGATAAAAAAGAAAAGGCAGGTTGAAAATTTATTAGTTTCTATTAAATTCCCTTCCTAATTTTCCATAGCTTTTTCCAGCAAATTCTTCATCCTAAATTGAATTGTTTTCTTCCACTTCACTTCTATACTCAGAACCCAGGGAAGCTAGAATTGATGCAGGCTTCTGTGAGAATGTGTTTGCTTTTTCACAGAATTAGTAGTGAAAGGGTTAGATAAATAGTTATTGTACCTCCCTGTAACTACTGTGCCAAGATTGTTTCCTCTGTATAGTATATTCTCTTTAGGACCCAGCTTGCAATTTCAGGATCCTATCTATCCTCTAATACAGTGTTTCTCAACCCAAGCACTTTTAAGATTTGTGGGTGTCAACTCCCAGAGTTCTGTAGCCAACAGGTTGAGAAACAGTGCTCTAATCCAATAGATAATAAACATTGTCTGTGTTTCCTTTTCCTGATTCTGGATGCAAGAGCCATTTCTTTTGTATGTTCATTGTGATGATGCATACACAGCTTGAAGAAGTGACGTAATGCTATTTGCATCATTTTGAAGAAAGCAGGAAGCTTCTATAGACATCCATGCTCTGTGGGCAATTTCTGCCATTGTCACTATCACTCTTTCATAATCAATATATGTGCCATTGCCTTTTTGAAGATTCTGAGAAGACAAGGGATAAAACTCAGGTGAATTCTCTTATCGACTTTCTTCTCACTGTGTCCTATATCCATTTCTGTTGTTAGGTCAATTAAAACCAAAGGTGCAAGAAACAGGAGTATTCAGAAATTTATTATTTATTATGTTTAAACTTAGTAGTTTTATTGCCTAGAATGACTAGAATGGAAAAAAAGAAATGATCTGTCTGATTCTTTTACGGTACTCTGGATGGGTCCTTTGAGGTAAACCAGATAGGTCAGCTCTTTGAGGTAAACCAGACTAGAAACCAAAGTTATGAATGATAATGATAATTTTACTATTAGGTTACCATAACAGAATTTTTTCCAGTCTGAGTGTGCCTCTCCCCATCCTCCATCTTTAAGGGAACTATGGGAGAATAAAGCCTAAGATTTTCCCCAAATTATATTTCTGCCTCAGACCCAAATTTTGCTTATCTAACCATTGTCTTGGTTGCAGCTCTTCCTACGGCTCCTCAAGGTTATCCCTGCAGCCTAATCCACTGTGAAACATTCAGAGAAATTGCCAAAATTGTCCCTCTTCCTGAAAAAGACCCTTTTCATACTCAACAGTGTATCATACATAATATATTAGCCTGAAACTTCTTGTAGTATATGGAAAATCATTACTGTAACTCAACTGCTAACTTTAGAAATGTTGACTAGAACTGAAGTCATCCTAAGCATTTCATTTATATAAAATAATTCTTCTTTTTTTTGCTCAGCATCTAAGAAACAATTACACTTTGAAATAATTCACCTTCACATGTATAAATGAAAAACGGTAGGCAAGGACTGACAGAACAAACTGGTCCGATAATTGTTTGAAGTATAAACCATCTTACTTGTGAAATCGTAGACTGTGAAATTTGGCTTTGTAGTAATTTCAGGAGACAGTTGAAAAGAAAATTTTTGCCCAGGAGGAGACAAATCCTTGTCTGCTGCACCAATAACCTGAATTACCTAAACCCACAATGGAATAAAAAAAATGTATGAAAATAAAACAAGAGTTAGATAATAGTTAGATTATCTAACTAGTGGCGATGAAGCAGTCGGCAGAAAGGAGCTCCCTGGGCAGAAAGACCCCTGGGGTTTTGGGAGGATGCAAGGCCTGGAGTGGGTTGGGCGACTGGCAGTAAGAGTGGCCGGAACTAAGACCTTTTGAGACCCCCACCTTCGGACGACTGCGGTGGCTGGATCAGTTAGAGACAGTGTTATTTTGCCTGACTTGGACTCTGGATCTCAGCTGGACTAGGGCTTTATTACATTCTATGCCCTCCCTTTCCTTTCCCCTCCTCCGATGGACAGATCTATTACATCTACACACTGCACCTTCTCTTCTACCTATTTCTGACCTTTGATTTTAGCCTGACTGTAATTGTTACCATCTCAGCTCCTTCAGGGCCAATAGGGCTCCTGAGATGCTATCGTACACTAGGTTAGACCTCCTCTGCCTGCGGGAGCTTCCCCTCTCGCAGGCCTGGCCCCCTGGTCTAACACGGGCCCACCTCGAGGACGGACTGATTGCTCCTGAGAGGTGGGCGAA